>JABSSZ010000373.1:0-82199 GCA_013755755.1 Fusarium sp. NRRL 25184 | reverse complement strand
AAAGAACCCCTCCCCCCACGCCTCCAAGTGTAACATTGGCCTTGACCCGAAGTCTGAAGGAAAGTGTTTACATCATAAATATTATGTAGATAGCTTTTTTTCTCTTTCAACTTAATACTCGTCACTGTACAGCTCTTGATTGCCATTCTGTAAAAGCCACCATGCCTCTTCCCACGTCGTCGATTTATGAGCCGCCTTCGGCTGGCTTCACTGGCTTTCCTTCGCGGAGGAGTGTTGTTCATAGTACTGAGGGTATTGTAGCAGCGCCTCAACCTCATGCTGCGAACTGTGGTCTTGAGATCCTGAGAGCTGGCGGTAATGCTGCTGTAAGTCAACGTCCTTCATGCTCACGAGAGAGTAGCTAACAGACATCAGGACGCAGCTGTGGCAGTTGGTACGTCAACCTCACGGCAATGATAGGAAATTGTGAGCGAGGGCTAATTAAGCGCAGCCGCGGGCTTGAACGTCACAGAGCCTGTGTCCACTGGCATCGGCGGCGACATGTTCCTCCTCTACTTCGACGCCGCCACAAAGCAGGTCAAAAGTCTCAACGGCTCCGGCCGCTCAGGCTCAAAGCAGACCATCGAGAACATTCGCAAGAGCCTCAACATCCCCGACGGCAAAGTTGGCGAAATCCCAACTCATCACGTCCACGCTGCTACTGTTCCCGGCGCTGCAGCCGGCTGGGTCGATACTGTTGAGCGATTCGGCAGTGGAAAAGTCAGCTTGAGCCAGATCCTCGAACCAGCGATTAAGCTAGCTGAGAATGGATTCCCTCTTACTGAAATTGCTTCTCACTCTGTAAGTATGTTGCCCATGAGTGTGGGGTTTGGACTGACTTGGGATAGTGGCAAGCTCAAGAGAAGCTCCTTCGAGATGCATCACCCAACTTCGCAGAGATGCTCAAGAAAGACCCGTCCGCACAAGATGGCGTGAGAGCTCCTCGACCAGGCGAAGTCTTCAAGAACCCAACTCTCGCTCAAACATTCAGAACTTTGGCTACAGAGGGAAAGAAGGGTTTTTACACTGGTCGCATCGCAGAGGAGATCGTAAAGGTTGTCCAGGACCTGGGAGGATATCTCGAACTCGACGACTTGAAGCACCATCTCGAAACCGGCACTCAAAATACGGAACCCATCTCTGTCAAATTCCGCGGTCAAGGTCTCACAGATAAAGATCCCAATGGCGGTGTTGAGCTCTGGGAACATCCCCCCAATGGACAAGGTATCGTCGCTCTGATGGCACTGGGTATAATCGAACAGCTCGAAAAGCAGGGCCAGATTCCAAGGTTTAAACCGGAAGATCATAACTCAACGGCGTATCTCCACGCTATTATCGAAGCGCTACGTCTTGGCTTCACAGACGCAAGTTGGTACGTCACCGACCCAGACGTCACCAAAGTTCCCACGGCCGGCATGATCTCACCCTCATACCTCGCCGAACGCGCCAAGATCTTCTCTGCTTCAAAAGCCCACGATGGTGTTCAACCCGGAAACCCTGACTTCGTATCTCCTGCTCTTCAAAGCAGCGATACAGTGTACTTCACTGTTACTGACTCTGCTGGTAACGCTGCTTCGTTCATCAACTCCAACTACGCTGGTTTCGGAACGGCGATTATTCCCAAGGGCTGTGGCTTCACACTTCAGAACCGCGGTGCGAATTTTTCGCTGGATGGGAAGCATCCTAATAAGCTTGAGCCAAGAAAACGACCTTATCATACGATTATTCCCGGCATGGCTACGAATATCACCGATGGATCGCTGCATTCTACATTTGGTGTAATGGGCGGGTTCAACCAACCTCAAGGAACGATTCAAGTTCTACTGAACCAAGTCCTTTTCGGCCTGAACCCCCAACAGGCTCTTGATGCACCGCGAATCTGCATTGGAGCTGGTATGCCAGACGAGGGTAACGTTTTGGACTGGACTGTTCATGTGGAGGAGGGTATTTCTGAAAAGACTGTCGAGGAGTTGAAGAAGCTGGGACATAATGTTGTTGTGCTTGAGGGTTGGAAGAGGGCTATGTTTGGGCGGGGGCAGATTATTAGATATACTGTTGATCCAGATGGAACGCCGGTTTGGTCGGCTGGTAGTGATCCTAGAGCTGATGGTGCGGCATATCCTCAGTAGGTTACATAGACATACGAATAACAAGCCCCTTCATCTTGTCACTATCCCCTCTTTATAAAGAATAAATGGTCTATGTCTCTAAGCATATGCCGTCCAGTTCACATCAATGCTCCAGCCCATCAAAACACAACGCCTCGCGATTTGTCCATTCGCTTCAACCAAGCATCAACCATAACGGTTCTCGAATGTCCCAAACACACAGGCACAAAAGCAATCTCAATCACAGCACCTCTCCCTACCTCAGCATAATCACGTTTCATCGCATCAACTATCTGCTCAAACCTAGCCATTACCTTTCGGAAATCCCTGTTATCAGCCTTGGGTATCAGCTCTGGAAAGATTACTCCGGGGGCTTCGAGGCAGATCAACAACCAGTCAAAGTCATGCTGCCAGCAGAATTCCCGGAATAGCTGCTCGCGGGAGAATGAGAATATCTCTTCGCCGTATGACAAGCGGATGTTGAGACCTGGGAGGGCATCGTAACTGAAGATGAGATTGATGTTGGGTTTGGGCTCGGGCTCGGGTGAAGCAGATCGTGGGATTTGAAAGGCCGGACTGGGTGACCTTTGTCCGTACTCGATTGATTCGCGCGCCTGTCTGGACTCACATCTTTCGCTGGTGGGTTGGTCAGATTGTTGGGAGGCATTGTTTGTGTTCATAGATGATGGGGGTGGTGCGTTAGTATCTCTCTCGCGATATTCATCTGTTTCCAGCCCTGTCTGAGTTCCCGTAGAAACAGTTGGCACCGAAGTATTATTTCCACGCTCAATGGGATCCATCTCAATGTTTGGCTGTGGGTTAAACCTCGTCTGTGCAAGATTACCTCGTGCATCTTGCATTCGACTCACGCGTCTCGGCTGCGCACCAGCAACTGGGGGGTAAAGTTCACCAATCTCCTCATCAAATGTTAGTAAAGTGTATCTCTGGGTGGCTTCTGCCTTACTTCTTCGGCCAACTCATCTGGACTGTATGGCCCGCCATATAAGATCGAATGCGTATTGTTCTGCATTGGCTCTTGCGCTGGACCTTCACTCGATTGGCTACTTTGTGAAGAGGGAAGAGAGTCGTCATCTTCAGTAGCCCTGAGTGTATTTATCAGTACGGATATTATGCATGTTCATTATTACAGGGCACTCACGTGGAATCACTCGGAGTTGTCTGATACGGAGGCGATGGGGTATCACTCTCGCTGTGAAGTGTATTGACATGATCCAATGCCCGTCTCGAGCGGATTTTCTTCCCATGGTCAGTGGCATTCCGTCTCACAAAGAACCATATAATATTTTTATAAATCATATCTCGTCATATTAGCGCGATTACAAGTCTGGGAGGGACAAGCTACTCGTATTGATCTCTATCGTTTTCTGTCAGAAACTGACTAGACCAGTATAAAGAGCCATTCTTTTTAACACAGAGAAACTCATGTGCCATTTGTATGAGTCCTTCCTGATGAGACCTCTCTTCCCATTTGTAAAGGTCTTTTCCTGGAATGCCCAACCTGGTAGTGAAAGTGAAGCGATATTGGTTGAGGTTGGTCTCGTAGCCGATGGCGTATCTCTGCCTCTTTCGTCGCCTTAGATTCCGGTGAATGTCGACCAAGGTGCTTATTGAGTCGGAATTATTGAATATAGCGAAGTACCGACCAAGGGAACAGCCACAACGCTCTGATTCCATGGCTGGTAGTGGCTGCTTGGAAAGCGAACAGTCACAAGTTGAGTTGTGGGACGACGGAGTAGTCACAGACGCCAGTGGCTAGTCAACTACTATATTTGAATCGACACCATGTTATAATAAATACAGGTCTTCTCATTTATTCTCTTAGTTTCTACGTTATCCCTTTGTCAGAGGAAGAGGAGTATTCTTGAATGAGCAAGGCTGACTCTGCCTAACGATCCTAGTCAGTGCAGAACCCCTTGCATAAAGTGTTCTATGTTTCATTGAATAGAGTTGCATTTTTCTACTTCTAGAAGCAGCTAAGGTTATGTGCCGCACACATGCGTGCACTTCTCGGAGTCGCCGTATGCGCAGCGAGTGTATCTCGACACGCGCTCGACTCATTCTGACGCGAATGACTACGCGTCGGGACTTGAACTTGAGTCCCATCTTTCTTTCAAAGCCTTTTATTGGGTAATGAGACTATTGGATGCTCCATCAGTAGGTTGTATAGGGGTTGAACTTGCAGCTGCGCCCTCTCGATGTCGCCGGTAATGAAGTAGGACTGTAGGTGCTCAACTCAGCAAGAAGTAGGGGGGTACGTTGAAGATACAACGGCAGTAAAAGTTTCAATTAGCTTGAGAATATTCACTTTGATTACTTTGAAGGCGGATGGCTGCCTGAATTTTGATGCCACGATGTGATAAATGCTGTTGGTTTTCCCCAATCCACCCATGCTGCATGTGAGGCATCCAATCACGAGATCAACATCAGGGCTGCTACGCCTCACAAGGCACTCTCACAACCGTTTCGCCGGGCAATCATGCTCGGTCTCCAATAGAACCATCTCATCAGTATAAGAGATATGGAGACTAGCGCACGATTCACTGGCTCAGCCGGTCAATGTGTATTCTAACCTGCAATTGGCAATGAACAAACATTAACTTCGTCAACCTTTCAGATTGCGCCAATGTGATTTTCACAAAGAGAGTCCGGCTCTTAGTAACTATATTTTTCTATGAAGGTCACTCAAGATAAACACTTGATAATAGTCATGAGATCCTTCAGGGGATTAGACATAGAACATCGGCGTTCTCGATAAAAGGTGCTCTTTTTTTTTTGTATGTACGTAGCTATCCAAGCTCTAAAGATGGGCTTTGGGCTTCCATTCTTTAATCTCTGGCCATTCGTACGAATGAACAACTCCGTCAAGCTCATCGTTATTAGCTGAAATCATCTGCAAAAGGTAATACGTCGACTGCGGTACTCCCTCTAAGATCTTCTGCTCAGAGATCGAGTTCCACATTTCGACACAGGCAGCTACCACCTCATGCTTGAGTTCTGTCGTTTCATCCACGGGCTTGGAAGGTTTCTCTTCTTCCATAACAGTTTTCTTCTTCTTCTTCTTGTCTGTTTCCTCTCCCATCTCATATTTCCCTTTGTTGACAGCTGCTTTAAGCTCCTCGGTGACGCGTTCATAAACAGACTCATAGCTTGCGCCCTTGTTTTCGACCGCTTCGATGAGTAACTCTGCGAGGGCATCCTCATGAATGTAATTCGGGTCCTTTTCTTCGTCCTCGTCATCTTCCTCCTTTAATTCCTTTCCTCCCACGACGGCTATCCAAAGCGGCGTTTTGCTCTCTTTTTTCTCGGCATTCTCAATTACCTTGCGAAAGCCCTCTGAAGTTTCCTTCCCAGACAATAATTTCTTTCTAGAAGCTTGAATAAACTCAATACTCATGAGTCGTTCCGGGTTGGTGTTGATGTCCCTATTGGGCCATTTTCCAAATTTACTCTCATCAACCCAGTAAGGTAGATGTGTTGTGTATAAAAGTCTATCACCAGTATTCTGGTATACTTCTTTATACATCTTGCTGATTTGAAACAGGACATCCCAGCCTACACAGGTGTTAGTCAGTCCAGAGAATTGTCGATAAGGATTGCTTACAGGGATGCCCGTACTGATGCCCCGGTGTTACAATCAAACGTCGAGGCATCTTCATGCCTCTTAAAACCGCACCACGAGAGAACTCGCCAGATGAACCGTGGTGATCCAACTTGAACGCCATGACATGATCATTCTTGAATACTTCCGGGCAAACGTTTTTGTACTCAAGGGGAACATTGCCGTCGCCTGCACAGAAATAAGAATACCGTGTTTTACCGTATGTGAGATTGGGCCATATGATCGCCCCCATGAGTGACTTTTCGTTCGCCGTGGGGTTTTTCATCTTCCCACATACCAATTCGAGGTCCTTGAGCCTTCCGCCGTCCTTTGGGGCTGTTGGCGGCAGCTTGAAGTTTCCCTTAGTATAGCTGTAGCCATCACCGCCGACACACCAAAACCCGACTTGGGCCTTATGCGGTTCTTGGCCAAAGAAGTCATACCCGATGACCTTTGAGCCAATCACCATGTTTGCTTTAATACCAGCGTTATCCTGAACCACACGTGTTAGTAGGTATCCGAGATGGCAAAAGATCAGACTCACCAAGGTACTAAGAGCCAGCGCGACAGCTTTGTCGTCGGACGCACAATAAAGCTGGAAACCCTTCGGAATGACGAAAAGATTCAGTGACCCTGATCTGATGAGATCAAGTACTCCATCAAAATGATCTTTATCCCAGTGTGTGACGACCCATGCTCTCAAGTATGCACCTTCGATCTTATGGATCTTCGCAATAAGACAGAGTCCATAATGGACTACGTCACTGGCCTTTAGTCTTTGGGCGTCGCGACCGCCGTCCATTATGAAACCACTCAATGTTTTACCTTCCTTATCAATCAGAAGGTGGACAGAGCAGTCACCGCAAGGAACGGGGAGCTGATAAGTGACTACCTTGAGCAGCCCCTTCGCCTCATACGGCAGCATCGCTTCCCGTGCTTTTTCAGCAAGCGTTTCCATAGAAGGCCCGGGAGATTCTATCCGAAGTTAGCAATAGTTCCATTATTATAGTAGTCCCAGCGAGTACTAAGGGATTCCATGGCTCGTTATATCAAAGTCCGATAAAGACTTCAGGCTCTGGGCTAGGGTTTAGGAGGAGACGTGAGTAGTATTCTGAAATTAGGAGCTTCATAAGACTTGGAGGGGTAATTATTAATGTCTCTAGAGCCTGGCTATGCTAGCATTATATAACTACCACCTTGTGACTTGTGACTTTCGAGAATGAGAAGATTCACAATCCAGCCAGCCACATTCCCACCACAAAGCCTATTTGACGAGCTGAAAGACTCGACACATTGACTTTTGAACGCATGCATACAAAAGATGATATTTTATGTTGCCCAAGAATGTGACTTGGTGTAGTCGCGTTTTATCGTAAGACATATGGCTGCGTTGAACTTAAGCTCGTGATCCGGCCACAGCCTCTGGCGGATAAACGGCATGACACTGAGAGTCTGTTTGCGCCCAACTGCAAGTATAAGTTACCATCGTATGATTTATTATTTCTCAATTAGATAAGACATTAGTTCGTGAACATGAAGAAAATATAGAAGCTTCCCGGGTGGTATGTGACTGAGAGGCCCAAGAATTATGCTTCGCACAAATGCGTGGTGTCATTGAAGGATCCTTTGATTGGCATTGAGCGAATTTCTAACTCCCTGTGACACGAATACTAGACATCAAGAAAGAAGTTTGAGCCGAGGACAATTATTTAGAGTATGCCAGTGAGAAATAGCATTAGGTGGCTTTCGCAAGAGTAGTGGTCAAGTCACCCGCGCTTAGACGTGTTCTCATGAACAATTGACTACCAAGGCTGAGAACATAGGCTCCCCCCTCATACTAGACATTAGAGACTCACGAAGCTTGTGTAAGGTTGAAGTTCTGAGAGACTCATGATGACCGTGATTTACAATGCGGCTGTTCTAACCTAGCATCCAATCACGAGATGCTCTAACGTGCTTCGCCTCAAAAGGCATTCTAACATGCTCTTTAAATATCACAACGAAGGCCCTAAAATCTTAAATAAAATCCGACAGCAATTGAAGTTTAAGCAAGAAACCCAACTAAAGAAGTCTTGAGCAACGCGCTTGTTCGAGCTTTTCCGTGGATAAAGAGGCAAACTCAACATCCACGACCATGTCAAATGAACCTCCGGGGTACGATATCTTTTGCACTCCCGAAAACAGCGAGTTTCTCTCCAAAGTACACTATAAGGATCTCAACGCTAGCGACAGAGAAATCCGCCTTCTCAAAATCCTACCTAAATCGCGATCAGGCTTCGTCGAATGTGAACTATTACCCAGCGTGAAACTCGCTGACGTGCATAAACAGTATCTTGCACTATCGTACTGCGCAGGCGACGCACGTAATACGAAACCTATTATAGTCAATGGGGCAAGGTGCAACGTTTTTGCCAACCTGCACCACGCTTTGCTGACAGTTCGTTACTATTGGGATACCCATACATATGATCGAGACTTGTTCATGTGGGTGGATCAGATATGTATTAACTAGGCTAATCTGGCAGAGAGGTCTCATCAAGTTGGTTTCATGAGAGCCATTTATGAGAGTGCGAGTGAGAGTCTTATTTGTTTATCTGTCTCTGAGACACGAGGAAACGGTATGGGATGGCTTGTGCAGCTGGAGGAAGCTCTTGTGAATCGGTCGACTATCGAGGAGACATTTCCATCAGAAGACTGGGCTCATTCCCAAATTTCATTCTCAACTCATCAGTTTCGAATTGAAATGAAGGAACGCTTGAGCCAGCATGGGTTTGCAGATGGTTGGATCAAGTTCTGCCATGTCTTGAACAGCCCGTGGTGAGGGAGAGCATGGGTCTTCCAAGAGTTCATGGTGTCTTCTCGAGCGACGTTCCTATATGTACAGCACTCAATGGCCTATCCGAATATGCTGAGACTTATTTGCGATGTCTGTCTGGCGACGCTGGAGATACTCTTTGAACCAAAGACCCGTGGGATATGCGTCAAGAAAAGGCTCAAGCATGCCCAGACTACCCGAGCCCAGATTTCACATTCAATTTCAAAGGTTCTTAGTGTCTTTCTCGCTAAGAAGGAATGGCCTCAGAACTCTGACCTGAAAAGGCTTTTGGTTTATACGCAAAACAGCCAGTCCTCTGATGAACGCGATCGGATCTACTCCATGATTGGGCTCGCGCATCCTGGTTATGCAATAGTACCAGACTATTCATACCAGAACAGGATTGAGAATCTTCTGGTGGAAACAACGAAGCGTATCATAACATTCAAGGATAGCCTGGATGTCTTGTCATGTCTCAGTCGCGGCGAGCCCTCATCTTCTGGCCCGGGGCTACCCTCATGGGTCGTTGACTGGACTAAAGTTCAAAGTCGCCTTGAGCCTATGCTGTACACGACAAATATGGACTGGGATGGCAGCAAATTCGTTGCCCACTACATCAAATCAGGATATACTGGCGCTTCATTCGTCCAAGTACCATATCCGGTTTACTCTGAACTGAAGACTACTGCGTTGCAAGTGTGGGCGGTTTTCCTGGATCCCGATTTCACCATCGGCCATGAAACGATCTTTGCTGGTAAGAGCACTGTCTTATTCAGGGCTAGATTTCCAGTGCAAAGAAATGATGAACTTTGGGTTCTCTATGGCTCATCGGAGCCCTTCTTATTGAGGAAATGTTCGGATGGATATAGGATCATTGGGCCGGTGCTTTGCTTAAATTTGGCATTGCCTTCAATGCGAATGGTCACAAGTTTGACCAAGTACACTGATGCATCTGGAGACCTCGACACCTCCAAGATGGAAAGGGAAAGGATACTGATTTTTTAGGCAACAGGTGAGGAATGGACCGGGTTCTCCGAACAGAAGGCATAGAAATCCCCCAATCTCGTTGCTATAAATGCTTTTCCATCGTCCATGGTGGGACCTGAGAAGGTGGCAGCTATGTTGGACTGCTCCCTCGCCGTAACCTTTTCCACGAAGCTCTTGATTGTATTCCACTCGTATAGGATCAACAACTGAGCTCCCCGAGCCGCCTTGCACCTAGCCAGAGCGGATTGGAGCATTTGGATCAATAGCATGGATGAGAATGACACCTCCAAATGCCCGTGACGCACGAATTCTTTACAAACAGCACCGAGGCTTGAAGTCACACCGTTCTATTCGATTCTTTTGCTGTACATTCGAATCTGTCATGCAGAGGTATCTCATCCATAATACACCATGTTATACACTCGATCGATCGCAATCACCACTTCTATTCCTTCTGCTCAGGCTCCCCCTCAAGGATAACCTTCTTCTCATCAAACAGCTTCGCCAAATCACCATTCTGATGCATCGAAACCAGAATATCCGTTCCACCAATAAATTCCTTCGCGACGTAGAGCTGAGGAATCGTAGGCCAATCGGAGTACTCCTTGATACCCTCCCGCAGCTCAGGATCCTCGAGGACGTTGAAGGCAGCGAATTTATCGGGGTTGACGCCCTGCAGACCGAGGATCTGAATGGCGGCGCGCGAAAAGCCGCACTGCGGTGTCTCGGGTGTTCCCTTCATGAAGAGCACGACGGGGGCGGAGGATACAGCTTTATCGATCGCGGAGCGGGTTTGGTCGGAGAGCAGACGGGCTTGGAAGGGTGTGAGGGGGGAGATTGGTGTGCGGAAGAGAGGAGCTGTTGAGCGGACGGCGACAGGCCGGGCGGCTTGTCGGAAAGACTAGAAGTGTTAGCTTTTGGATATTGATAGTGGTGGGGGAAAGGCGTACTGAAGCTACTGTTCGCGCAAACATTGTGGCGGCTGTGAGGGAGAAAGTGGTGGTGAGAGAATGGAGATGCGCGATGGATTTGGAGTGTTGGAGATGGCGGAAGTTTTGGATTGGATTAGTGATGTCAAGGATGTTCCGATGCCGATCCCCGGATATCAGTGGCGAAGCGACCAATCAGCGAAGAGGCGATTGCGGCTTATCAACGTTGTCATGTTTGGCCATTGTGATGTTAGAATGACAATTATTCTGAGGCCACAATGTGAAGCGTTTTGTCTTCCGCAGGGGGTTTCTTTTGCCTGAAAGAGTGTACCGTTTGCTCTTGAATTGCTTGTCGCCAGGCTAGGCACCTTTACAAAGCTCAGAAAAGCTTCTCTCACTGTAGAATACAGCACTGGCAATTACTAAGACTCTTACCAACGCCTAACATTGGCCAGAACATTCTGTAAACACGCTATTATAATCAGTCCATTCTTAGGTTCAGTCGGCACTGTAAAGACGCTTTCTGTACTTGCGGCTCGGCTCGTGATATCCTCAGAGTTCGTCATATGACGCGGGGCTGATGGCGGGGTCAGTTAACATAAAGCTCCCATGTGCTGCCACTTCCGGAGATTTTAATAATGATTGATTCTCAATTAAACATTCGGTCAATTGTTTACCAAAATTATATCCATCGCTCATACAACTCATATTTGAAGCTGAGGTCGTAAAGTTGACATCACTCCACCCAACTGCATCAAACCCTATCATATATAAACTTGTCTACATTCACCCAAGTTCTTCAAAGTTCACGTAAGTTTACCTAAGGTTACTCAAGTTCACTTACCTCAATTTACTTGAGGTTAGAAAAGACAAGCTAACTTTAGTAGGGAACATCTCTTCCCAAATTATCTGCCAAAGAAGTACAGAGCCAAACATATCTCGCCAAGACTGCTGACAAACCCATCGCCGCATCTCACTCAATCACAATGCTTCACAGAACTCAACACGGGCACGACGCCCATCACGACCGCCACATGCGCAACTCAACTGAAACACTCGAACAGGCCCGAGGCGATGGCAAGCGCCATGTCCTCCTCGCCGCCTCTGGTTCCGTCGCGACAATTAAGATCGTCCAGATTATAAATGGTCTCAAATCACAACACAACATCTCCATCCGTCTCATCCTCACACAATCAGCATCGGAATTTCTCTCTGGTCAGAGTCTTGAGCAACCGACAGTGGATCAAATTTCTCATCTTCCGAATGTCGACGCTGTTTACACAGATGCGCATGAGTGGGCACAGCCGTGGAAGCGCAATGCGCCGATTTTGCATATTGAGCTACGACGCTGGGCGGATGTTCTGGTCATTTCACCTCTGAGTGCGAACACTATGGCCAAGATTGTCAACGGCCTGTGCGATAATCTCTTGACGTCTGTGGTTCGAGCTTGGGACGTTACGGGGACTGTGGATGGTGTTAAGAAGAAGATTCTTGTCGCGCCTGCGATGAACACTTGTATGTGGAATCATCCTATCACTGCGAGACAGCTGCGAGTGCTGGAGGAGGAATGGGGTGGAGAGAATGGTTGGTTTGAGGTGTTGAGGCCGATATCGAAGAATTTGGCCTGTGGTGATGTTGGGAACGGGGCCATGGTTACGTGGGAGAGTATTGTGGAAGCAATTGAGAATAAGATCAAGGCTTAGGGAAAGATATGAGCACCAAAAGAAAAGCGACGGAATTGGGTTATTTTCAGCGATTCTGGAGGAGCTTGCTGGACGCGATATGGCGTTTGACGATGACTGGGATACAAAATGTATGACAGAGCCGTAGGGTAATTTGGTGATGGAATTGATACCACAAAAAGAAGAGACATTTCTGGGGCACAAGCATGCATGAATCAGGGATTAATATGATTTTGATAAAAGATTGATATTAATTGGAATTGGAACTACAAATTATCACACAATGTGGATGTGGTTGGTGAATGCTGAAGCTGCGCAAGCAGGCTCCCCAGGTTCCTTCCTCATCCTGGACCTGCCACTGCTGTGTCAGACTGCCATCTCCAACGCACACTCTGGACTCTCCCCGACAAATATTTTCTGTTCTTTAACGTCGCAATTATTTTCGAAGCTTTTATGCAATCATGGCGTCTGCGCATAGTAATTTCCTTATTTCTACCTCGAGCCTGGAGGAAGATGGTTGCCCTTCAACCCTGCGAGATCGCCTTCGCGACGATGATACTCCAGCGACAAGTTCCTCCATCGGGCCTAGAGGTATTCCCTACGACAGCATCTACCAGCAGGTTTACGCTTCTCTTGGGGAGTCCTCGAACACTTCAAAGCCCGGAAGCAAGGTTGCTCATACACCTGGGAGCAATGATCAGGCTTCGCAGCTTCGAGGTTAGTTCACAATGCGACACGCTGGGCTTCATTTTGACAAGACACAGAATCGTATGCTCGCATGGGCATGTCTCTTCACAGTTCTGCGATCGATCACCTTGTAAAAGCACACGGAGAGGTGCAGGCCAAGACAGCGAGCTTTGCTGAGAAATCCAGCCAGACCTTATCCCAGAATAAACAGCTGTACGCCAACATTGCCTACCCGCTATCGGTTACACTTTGCCACAACGATGACCATGAAGGCCTCCCCCGAGCGACTATCGCAACTCATTTAAAGAAGCTTCAGGAAGAAATCGCTGTCGTCAGAGAAGAAGTTCTTCGCCTCGAAGTCGAATAGGATGAATGCGTTGCGATCGAAGAACAAGCTTGGAAGGATCTGAAAAAGGAGCTTGCTGATCAAGCTATTGACAATGGCGTCGATGAAGAGCTTTTGAAGGCTGCTGAGGGTTGGAAGGCAGAGGCGGAGGCCATCGTGGAGGAAAAGTGTCGACTCATTGACGAGGTTGACAAGGTATGTTGGTGTGCTGTAAACGAGGGATTAATACTGACGCGTGCGTGCAGGAGTTCAAGGCTGAGATCCAGAAAGAGACTTTGAAGATTATGCAGGATCTCTTCGATGATTGACCGATGCGATGTACTAGAAGCAATTTGTGGGCTATTTTGGTGTCAGCAGTCTCATGTTTGATTCGCCATGTACAGTAGCAGAGCTGACTTTCAACTGGTCGTCTATTTCGTATCTCATTAACTATCTGCACCTGTCATTTCCATCTTTGTCAATGCATATGCCCGTGACCAACCTGGTCTCTTTTGTGTATCAACAAACACCGCTAACGCCGTTCCATGAATCAACTTTTAATGCTCCTTTTCGTAGTGCACTTCTGAATCAGCAGTTTACTGCTTCTTCTCGGGGATGACAACGCCCCAGGGGTGCTCTGTGCGACCGTACATGATGTCACCCAGCCAGCCCTTGATCTTGCTGGTGACCTCGCCGGCCTCACCCTCAGCGCCCATGGGGATGTTGATGTCTTGTCCACGGTGGTGGATCTGGGATACGGGGCAGATGAAGTACTGTTTTTGTTAGCAGGGTTCTTGTCGTGGTATCAATTGGTAAACTTACAGCAGTACCAGCAGCGAAAGACTCAATCAGGCGACCCTCAGCATCGGCCTCAACGACCTCAGCGATGGTGTACTTTCGCTCAGTAATCTCGTACTCATTGCCCAGACGCTCACGAGCCAGCTCAAGGCAGCTTCGGCGGGTGACACCATCAAGGATAAGCTTATCATCAAGAGGAGCAGTGATGATCTCCTTCTTGCCATCCTTTCGCTTCCAGACAACAAAGAAGTTACTGGCTCCAGCCTCGGTACACTCGCCCTGAGAGCCGTACAGCCAGAGAATCTGGTGGAATCCACGGGTTCGTGCATCAGCCGTGGCGAGCAGAGAAGGGCCGTAATTGGCGCCGACCTTGGCGTACCCGAAGCCACCGACCCAGGCGCGCACCATGTCGTCGGGGGATGTGTGAAGACGCATTCCGCCGGGGGGAGCGTCCATGCGGGGCATGTATGTCACGATAATGTAGAGGAGAGCCTCCTTGGGAGCAGAGACACCGAGCTGAGGAGCAGTTCCGATGATGGTTGGGCGGATGTACAAGAAGCTTCCAGCGCGGTTGGCGGGAAGCCACTTTGTACCGTCGACGGACAGAAGAGCGATGATGAGCTTCTCTACCTCTGCTGGCTCAAAGACAGGAAGCGAGATACGGCTCGCCGACATGCGAAGACGCGCAGCGTTGCGATCAGGGCGGAAAACACGAAGCTTGCCATCATAACCACGGAACACCTTGAGACCCTCAAAGCACTCGGTAGCGTAGTGCAGCACAGAGGCAGTGGGCATGAGACTCAGAGGGCCGTAAGGCTTGAGCTCTGGGGCAGCCCAGCCGGTAGAGACCTTCCATGAAGCGAGGACCATGTGGTCAGTGGCGATGGTCTCGTCGCCGGAGTGAGCGTTTGCTTCATCGGGGACGGAGCGGGGGGATTGTGTGTATGTGTATGTGAGCTTTGAAGCGTCGAGGGGAGCCTGGACCTGGGGAGTGCCGTTGACGGTGGGCTGGGCGAGATCTTTCTTGTGGAGAGCTGCTGCTGTGAGGTTGACGTCCTGGGTCTCGACGGCGGAGGGAGCCATGATTGCTGCTGGTCAAGATTGGAAGATGGGAGTGAATGTTTGTTTCTGAACGAAGGTCTTCTTTAGAAAGTCAATGCAAGGAGGAAGAGAGCGAGATGGGAGTTCACAATGAGAGGTCTATAGAGAAAGCAAACAAAGATGAAAGAGCAGAGACAAAACTTTATATACGCAAGCACGGAAAGGCCAAACTACCTAACAATCTACCCCGTGTATGACTCTTTCCCACCCCCTCCGCTATCCGGTCCCCACCTTTATGTCGTTCGGGAGAGTCACGAGCTGGGGCAGAAAAACTTCCCGTTCCCGGGCCCGGATAGACCGCCTCTGCCCGCGCGGTGGCTCGGCCCCGGCGATGGATGGTGTTTTTATTTTTTCTGCCAAAATTTTCCCACTACGATTCATGATTATGATATCGATAGAGAACAACGCTAACCTGAATCCAGTAGGTGGTGAGGTGGTCCACACAGCCTTTTTGACGTGGTGGAGGGGAGCCGCCAGTTTGGAAGATGGTCCCACCGATGATGCTTCTGGAACATAACCAAGGTTATAGATGGCGTATAATTCACTGATGCGTGACGCCATTGATGAAGAATTAGATAATTGGCTTCAAATTGGCACTCTTGGCATGATGGTGAAGCTGGAATATTGTTGGGAGTACAGAGCACATGACTCTTCTGGACCTTGAGGTGCTTATCGAGATCGCTTACATGAACTGCATATTTAGTTACCACCAGAAGATACCCGGTCGCATCGGCTCTTCTCAGTGCGGAACAAAACTCCTGTCAAAAACCTCGAGTTGCTCCACTGCCAGGGCGCGGCTTAAACAATGTGGCTATCAACAAAGATAACAACGAATCCATCCAATTGAACCAGCGTCACATATCCTATTTCATATCAGAGGGTTATGCAGTAGATAGTCATGTGCCATGAAATCCCTGCTTGTCAATTCTGACAGAAGAAAAACCTTGATGGAAAGTTCTCTCTCTCATCTTGGCAGGGCGGAATTTTGTATGGCACCGTGGCTAGCCGTCAATTGCCATTGTTACCGCCCCTCGGAGCTGTGAGGTCATGACCCCCCAATTGGAAGGGATAATAATGAGTTTTCGTTGAGGTCACATTGCTGGCTTTTCTTATCGATGATCGGTCCTATATGTTTCGTGGCGTGGAGATTTTCGTGTCATTGTATCGAGATGTTAGTGTGAAAAGGTACGATAACAAGGGTAATATCACAATAGACTTGCAGAAACTCGTCATCTCTAGGTATCATGATTACTCTATACTATACTTTCTTTTATCCGCCCGTCTCTTAGGATTCCCTGTTGAAAGGACCTTGTTTACCGCACATTACCGGACCTATTTTTCTTTCACACCATCACCTCATACACGCCCTACGCCCTTTCAGCCTCCTTCTTGCGCTGCTCCTCCTCCAAAATCTCCCTCGCGCGCGCCGCCGCCTCAACATTCGCCTTCTCGCCCTTTGCCCGCTGGCGCGCCTCGTACATGTCCCTCGACTTCATGATGCGCTGCACGATCTCGCCTGCGTTGACGTGCGCAAACGTGTGCGCGCCGATCTCGCGGTAGATCCCCATCGCTTTGGGTGCCGTGTACGGATCGTATGTCAGGGGCATGAAGGATGTAGGGCCGTGGTACACGGCGTTTGGGGTGCCGCGCGGTAGGGTGTTGAGGTAGGTCCTCGTGGGAGAGAAGGGTGCGCCGAAGATGACGGCGTTGATGTACTGTGATTCAAAATGGTTAGTGATTTTCAGGGCTGGGGTAGTATTTGGGGAAGGTTTACCTTGCATTGCAGAACGCAGAGACCGCGCTCAAAGGTGTTCATGATGGGGTAGTTGATTCCCTTCCATTGATTGATGACCTCGTCCTCGTGCACGCCTACTACGACGTACGCGGGGGGATAATCTTCACCCTTACCGCGACGCTCGTTTATGTTTTGTTCGGAATACCAACCATCCTCACGAGCGAGCTTTTCTTCCTCGAGGAGGACTTGGCGCAGAAACTCGATGTGACCGCTGGAGAAGAGATCATATCCTCCATCAACATAAACAACGCGCTGGCCGGGCTTAGGTCCGGGTCCCTCAATAAGCTGTCGGAAACTGCCCCTTTCCTCCTCACCCTCCTCCGCCTTAGCGACCTGCGACGCCTTCCAGAAGAACACCTCGGCGCCGGGTGCTTTGCCCGAAGCATCTGTCGCATACAGCTTCATGCGCTCCAGCATCTGCTGGCCTTCGGCGATGCGCTCCTCCGGTGTGCCGTTACCCTCTTCACCGGCGAGCTTCTTCTCGAGCGATTTGATGAAGTGCGTCTTTGTGCAGAGAAGCATGCGACCGACGAGATCGGTGGTGGAGATACCAGGTGAGCGCTTAACCACCTTGAATCGACCAGCCTCCTTGACGAATCGGTAGCAGTCGTTACCATCGCTGTCCGAGGTGATGTCGTCGCCGTGCACGACGTATTTGCAGCCGTAGTGGGAGATGTAGGGGAGAGAAGTCACGTAGGGCGCGTTGCCGACTGAACGGGTGACCCAGCGACAAGCGTCAGTAGCAGCGAGTCTGGAAAAGTCAGTAAATCTGTCGCTTGACAGGTAGTAATGAGTCGGTGTTACCGTTCTGCGAGGTTCATGACTGTAGGGCCCTTGTTGGCGAGGATGGCCTCGTCTGAGTGAACGCCAGCGTAGAGCTCATCGCCTAATTGGCGGGCCTGCACAATAGCGCCAGCGTGGCCTGATATCGTCAGTACAACTGATCGCGATGAGACATGGAGAGTAAAATACCGTGGTGGAAGAAGTCAAAGCAGCCGTCGACCCAGATGCGCCCCTCGAGGAGCTCAGGAGCAGGCTCACCCTCAAGATGAAGCTCATCGTCAATCGAGGGGTTAGTGGGGTCAGTCGAAGACATGGTGGCGAGAAAAGATACGACAAAGATATAGCAATAGGGATGAGTTTTTTTAATGAGTGATGTTGATAAGTCCAAGTTTAAAAAATGAAAGACCAAAAAGAAGAAGCGGTGATGAATGTTTTTAAGATTAAGGAGCTCTCAGTGAAGTGAAGGTTCTACGTAACTTGAGCTGCTGGAGGTTAATGGATGAGCGCTGGTTGGCCTAACAATTTTATGAGCGATTTGATTGGTCCGTTTATACGCTGCCAATTTAACCAAGGTCAATGAAGCTTAGGTAACCGTCTATAAATACGAATAAATTAAATGCGTTTTCTTTGATCCATGTTATTACCGTGAAATGCATACGCAATCAAGAGTAATAATTGAATGAACGAAGGATGGAATACGAGAGGTTGTTTGTCTTTTAAGGGTCTTTATGTACCCCTGTCACATGCAAATAACCACCACGCTAGCAACACCACGTTTTTGACATCTCATCACCCTCTCATCACTGACTATAGATTCTCTGTCAATTTACTCCATTTCTTTCATCTAGTCTTTCTGACTATCTCATTCTGTGACCGAGAACCCGGATCTCATTTCATCTTATCACCTCAAAAGACTCCACTTTGCTCGGCACGTTCCCGATCCATTGGCTCCGATCTTTGCCTTAATCGTGGACCTGCTCGGGCCAAGATTCCCCGGACGGGAATAGATGCATCTTTAACAGCTCTTAAGCTTGGGGTAAACGCGCGATGATACCCTGGTACGAGCATGTCAAATCGGTAAACTGTCCGATATCGTGAGGTATAAAGATGCTCGTTTGCCCAGGTCATTTCATCCATGACTTGGGCATTGGCAGAGCATCATGAAGTTCACTACCGTCTCTGCGCTTCTGGCCCTTGCGCCGCCTTCTCTTGCGGATTGGCATTTTGCCAAGAACAAGGAGATCAAGTATACATCTGTTGAGGGGTTCTTTCTGCAAGATGATCTGGCCACGAACCCTACCGGCTTTGACTACGTAAGACCTCGTCTCATCTCACCGAATCAATAGATGCTGATAAGTCAGGCCCAATGGAACTTTGGTCTCTTGAATCGCACTTATCCCACCGACCCCAAGAACCCTCGAAAAGGCTACAAGACTCAATGGGAGCGCTTCGAGCAGTATGTCAAGCACTTGAACCGCAATGCTAGTCGCGACAAGACGCGGTACAAGGTTCTTGTCATGGGACGTCATGGTGAGGGTTGGCACAACGCCGCTGAGTCCTTTTACGGCACTCCCGCCTGGAACGTAAGTGATCCCCTCAGCCTCCTCGATTCGTGAGCTGACATTTGTAGTGCTACTGGGGTCTTCAGTCCGGCAATGGGACAGCGACTTGGGAGGATGCTCTCCTCACACCCGCAGGCGAGGCTCAAGCTCAAAAGGCAAACGCCTACTACAAGACTCGCTTTGAGAACGAAGGCATGCCATACTTCGACTCATACTACGCCTCCCCTCTCGCCCGCTGCGTCGAGACCGCGGTGGAGACTTTCCAGAGCCTCAAACTCCCCAAGGATAAGCCTTTCGTCCCAATGGTAAAGGAACTTCTCCGCGAGGGTATTAGTATCCGAACATGCGATCACCGCCGCAGCAAGAGCTTCATCAAGACTCTCGCTAAAAAGATCAATTTTGAGAAGGGGTTCTCTGACAAGGATAGGTTCTGGACTGGAAAGGAGGGTGAGACTGATGAACACCAGTTGGCGCGAAGCAAGGAAGTTCTCGATGACATTTTCACAAGTGACAATGCTGTTTGGATCAGTATTAGCAGTCACTCTGGTGAGATCACCAAGCTTCTCCAGGCTCTTAACCATCGACCTTTCCGTCTTGCGACTGGTCAGATCATTCCTGTTCTTGTCAGAGCTGATGTCGTTTCTGAGGAACCTACATCTACGTATGCTTCTTGGACTACTGAAGCTACCTGTAATGCCCCTCCCGTGACTAGCATTGGAGGACAGGGCTGTGTTTGCTCTACTACGCTTGCATCTACACCGGCAAAGGCGACATGAGTCGGAGAAAAGAAATAGTTGATCATGTAGTGGTCACTTACTAGTACATAGAAAAATAAGCAGACCGCTTGACTCGTACAAAGGAAAATTGACAGTACATGCGTCCAACCCGCGGCCTTGTTGCAATCTTGCCGCTTCCGTTATCCGTCGGATCATGAAACTAAAGTACCCGCACACCTAGCTCCATCCGATCCTAGCAAGTTCAGAATAGCACCGCCCGGTATAGCCGTAGGATTTGCCGTGGATCCGAGTGTGAACTTCCACGTTTGACCTAATACCGTCTCCTGAGCGAACAGTGTTCCGTCCGGCGAGGCCATGACGGCGCCCCAAACGAGGTTGAGAGTTGTGAGGAGGAAGTTGTTGTAGGATTGGTAGCGCTCCCACTTTTGCGTGGTCAACGACCAGCGAACGATGTTTGTTCTCAGGAGGCCACTCTCGATGACTGATGCTTGTACGGCATAGAGATAACTGCCTCCACTGGGGACATATGCCCAGTCTCCCACTCCAGACAGGAGATTGGTAGCCGACGTGCCAGAGCTCAGAAGCTGACCGAAAGTGCTGCTAGTCGGCCTCAAATCAACGCACCACCATTTCCCTCCACCTTCTGACACCCAGAGCCTTCCTTGATCATCAACATCACCCATACTAATAGCAGTCGTACCAATCACGAGATCAAGGACCTCCCAATTACCATTTTTAGCGATACGAATAAGTTGCGATCGCTTACATCCCAAAACACCACAGAGCAGAGAATTAACTAGCGGCTGTTGATAAAAGCCATAGATGTAGTTATCAAGCCTATTGAAGCCGATACCGTTGATAGGACCACCGGGACCAATACCCGTCCTGATATCTGTTCGTTGTCCAGTGACGAGATTGACGCGTGTGAGGGTGTTGGCGAGAAGACTTTGGACGGTGTAGCCGTAGCCATCGCAGTCGAATGTTGGGCCAAATGCGAGCTGGGGCATCATGCTTGTGCTGGTTGTACTGCTGGAAGTAGTGGCGACAACAGGAACAGCTGCGCTGCTTGACGTGGTGATCACGGGGGCTGCAGCACTGGTTGAGCTTGTGGTGACTGGTGCTGGAGCTGCGCTTGATGTTGACGATGCAGCAGCTGCCGCGGCACTGGACGAGCTTGAGGCAGCTGCAGCTGCAGCACTACTAGAGGAACTGGCCGCGACAGCAGCAGCCGAGGAACTTGACGCGGGGGCCGCAGCAGCACTGCTTAATGAAGTTGCTGCAGCTACAGCGCTACTGGAGGAACTGGCAGCAACAGCAGCAGCAGAAGAAGAACTTGAAGCCGCTGCAGCTGCAGCACTGCTTGATGAGCTTGCTGCTGCCACTGCCGCGCTACTTGACGTAGTTGGAGGCGAAGCGATGGCAGAAGAACTGGTTGTAGGAGTAATCACTGCTGCACTCGTAGTGCTTGAAGAACCACCAGCAGCAGAGCTTGTTAAAGAACCACTCAGAGTTGTGAAAACAGGAGCTTCCATGCTCAACGGCGCAGCTGAGCCAGACGTCGAAGACACAACCATTGTCTCGACAATAACTGTACCGGGCTCTCCAGCCGCAGTCGGTGGATCGTACAAAGTTCGTTCAGCTGTCGCTGTGGGAGGAGCAGCTCTGAAGATAGTGACATTGGTACCAGCGACGATGGGAGTGGAAGTCGTTGGAATGCCTGCTGGTGCTCCGCTAATAGGAGTCGTAGAAGCTGCGGGACTGGATGTTGGTGTCTCGATGAGAACTGTTCCTGGATCGCCTTCTGAGGCAGGAGGGATATAAATGGTTATGGTGGTTGAGCCTGCTCCACCGGCGAAGATGGTTGTGTTCTGTGCGACTGTTGGTGGTCTCGTTGTGCTTGCGGCTGCTGTTGAAGATGTCTCAGGAACAGAGGTTGGTGTCTGGATAAGTACTGTGCCGGGTTCGCCAGATGAAGCTGGAGGAATGTAGATTGTTGTAGTGACTGATGCTGGGCCTCCGACGAAGCGAGTGACGTTCTGGACTACGCTTGGAGACTCAACGCTTGTGATAGCCACACTGGATGTCGTTTCTGTTGCGGGACTAGCCGAGGGGGTCTGGATGACCACTGTGCCCGGCTCTCCAGATAAAGCAGGAGGCAGAGTGTAGGTCGTAGTGACTGATGCCGGGCCACCGACGTAACGAGTGACATTTGGGATTTCAGTTGGTGTTCCAGCTAATGAGGAAGTCGTAACACTTTCTCCGGGACTGGCAGTTGGGGTTTGAACAACAACAGTACCTGGCTCTCCAGGTGAGGCTGGAGGAATGGTATAGGTCGTGACAACTGAAGCTGGGCCTCCGATGTATCTAGTGACGTTTGGAATCTCAGCTGCTGAAGCGGAAGCCTCGCTCTCGCCCGGACTGGCAGAAGGCGTCTGGATGACCACTGTTCCTGGCTCTCCAGAAGAGGCAGGGGGTATTGTGTATGTTGTCGTAACTGAAGCTGGACCGCCGATATATCGAGTAACATATGGAACGTCACTTGGCGACGCAGCTAATGGCGAAGATGCCGTGGTCTCATCAGGCGCGGCGGAAGGTGTCTGTATAAGGACAGTTCCAGGTTCGCCTGATGATGCTGGTGGGATGTAAATGGTTGTCGTGATAGAAGCAGGACCGCCAACGTAGCGAGTGACATTGGGGATACCAGTTGCTTCTCCGTCGCTGGAGGTTGTGGTAATAGACGCTGAAGATGTTTCTTTGTCATCAGGGCCAGTTGTAGGCGTCTCAATGATAACCACTCCAGGTTCACCTGATGCCGTAGGAGGGATGTAGATCGTCGTTGTGACAGAAGCAGGTCCTCCCACGATGCGAGTAATGTTCTGGATTGGCGTAGCAGCTTCACTTGCAGAAGTCGATGGTGTCTCCGCCCCAGGACCAGCTGTTGGGGTCTGGATCACCACTGTACCGGGCTCATCAAGGCCGCTTGATGCAGGCGGGTAGTAGATTGTTGTTACAACCGTGCCTGGACCGCCGCTGTAGAGAGTGACGTTTTGTATGCCTACTGGGAAAGCTGTGTTGTCACTGGCCGTTGTTACATCCTCGGGGCCTGATGTTGGCGTTTCGATGAGTACTGTGCCTGGCCCTCCTGAAGCTGTAGCAGGTATGAAGACGGTTCTTGTAGCTGTACCAGCGACACCAGTGTAAATAGTGATATTTCCAGGTCCACGAGCAGTTTCCGTGGGACTAGAGCCATCTGGTGTCTCGACAACAATAGTGCCAGCCTGGCCAGATGTGTCGGGCGGAAAATAGATGGTACGGGTAACTGAGACAGGGCCGCCACTGTAGACGGTGACGTTGGCGAGAGCATTGTTGGGAGTCTCCAATGCACCAGTAGGCGTCTCGATGATGACAGTGTCTGGTTCTCCTGATAAGCCTGGAACAGTGATCGTTGTTGCGGCTGTAACAGAGCCAACTTGGGTAATGGTGACCTGTTCCTGTCGGTCATTGGTTTCCGAGGGCTCAATGGCAAACTCGGTCGGAGTTTCGATGATAACGGTATCTGGCCCGCCTGATACACCGGGCAAGGTGATTGTAGTTGCAGCTGTGACAGGACCACCTCGCGTAACAGTAACTGCCTCTTGACCACCATTAGTTTCTGATGATTCGCTGCCAGACTCAGTTGGGGTTTCGACGATAACAGTATCTGGCTGGCCCGAAGCTCCAGGTATAGTGAGGGTTGTAGCAGCTGTAACTGGACCGCCACGAGTAATTGTAACTTCTCCTTGGGTAGAACCGTCTTCGTCAGATGAGTTCGTCGGGGTCTCGACCAATACAGTATCTGGTCCTCCGGACTCACCAGGAATAGTGAGTGTTATCGCAGCCGTGACAGGTCCTCCTCGTGTAATAGTGACTTCCCGGACAGAGACAGTTGGAAACTCAACCAGTACAGTGTCAGGTCCACCAGATTCGCCGGGAATTGTAAGTGTTGTCGCAGCTGTAACTGAACCACCTCTTGTAATAGTGATTTCACGTACAGAACCTGTTTCCGAGGATCTTTCAGCAGACTCAATCGGAACTTCAACCAGAACAGTATCTGGCTCGCCAGAAGCTCCGGGAATAGTAATCGTTGTTGCCGCTGTGACGGGACCTCCACGCGTGATAGTAACTTCCTGAACAGCTCCAGTCACTGGCGGCTCTGTACCTCCAGCTGCGGATTCCGTGGGTACCTCGATATAGACCGTGTTTGGTCCTCCAGAAACACCGGGGATTGTGACTGTGGTTGCCACTGTAACTGGACCGCCTCTCGTAATAGTGACTTCTTGAACGGCTTCAGTTACTGGCGTTTCGCTACCTCCGTTAACGGACTCGGTAGGCGTCTCGATATAAACAGTATCTGGCTCGCTTGCTCCGCCAGGAATGGTGACCGTTGTGGCAGCTGTTACGGGGCCACCTCGAGTAATAGTAACCTCCTGAACAGCTCCAGTTCTAGCAGACTCTGTAGGTACCTCAATGTAAACAGTATCAGGACCGCCGGATACTCCAGGGATGGTAACTGTAATAGGGGCAGTCACAGGACCACCCCTAGTGATTGTGACTTCCGGCACACTGGTTCTTGTAGGACTATCTGAAGACTGCATGGGTGTTTCAATAAATACAGTGTCCGGTTCCCCAGACACTCCGGGGACAGTGACTGTAGTGGCTGCTGTTACAGGACCTCCTCGGGTTATAGTAATCTCTTCAACAACCGCAGTTCCTGCAGAGGACCGAGTGGGTGTCTCAATATAGACAGTGTCCGGTTCTCCAGATACTCCGGTAATGGTAGCTGTAGTTGCAGCCGTCACAGGGCCACCCCGAGTAATTGTGACTTCCTGAACAGCAGTTCCTGTGGGCTCTCCAGAAGATTGAGTGGGTGTTTCAATAAACACAGTGTCTGGACCACCAGACACTCCGGGAATAGTCACTGTCGTGGTAGCAGTTACAGGTCCACCGCGAATGATAGTGACGGGATCTTGACCCTCAGTTGCAGATGGCACGATCTCGTCAGACGATCGAGGTGTCTCAATAATAACGGTATCCGGCTGACCTGATTCCCCGGGAATTGTAATAGTTGTAGCAGCTATCACAGGCCCACCTCTGGTAGAAGTAATCGCTTGCAATCCACCAGTCACTGAAGGCTCATTCGACCTTGTTGGTGTCTCAATGAAAACCGTATCTGGGCCACCAGATACTCCAGGGACAGTAACTGTAGTAGCAGCAGTTACAGGTCCGCCCCGAGTGATAGTCACCTCATCTTGACTACCTTCAGTTGCAGATGGTCCATCCTCAACAGGAGATCGAGGTGTCTCAATGATGACCGTGTCGGGCTGACCTGATTCGCCTGGGATCGTAATCGTAGTTGCTGCTGTCACAGGTCCTCCTCTTGTTGACGTGATTGCCTGGACACTGCCACTTACGGAAGGTTCGTTTGACCTCGTTGGAGTCTCAATGATGACCGTGTCTGGCTCACCCGATTCACCAGGGATGGTGATGGTCGTCGCCGCTGTTACAGGTCCTCCTCTTGTTAGAGTCACCTCTCTTGGGCTGCCTCCAGTTTCTGTCGTTCCATCACCTGAAGATCTTGTAGGCGTTTCAACGACAACTGTATCTGGCTGGCCTGATATACCTGGGATGGTGATCGTCGTTGCGGCCGTGACTGGTCCGCCACGAGTAGAAGTTATTTCACCCGCACCGCTTCCAGTCACCGATGCATCGGCAGACTCAATTGGCGTTTCCACAAGTACAGTATCAGGCTCACCAGGTGCTCCAGGGATTGTTACAGTCGTGGCAATTGAAACAGGCCCTCCTCTAGTGATCGTAACATCGGGCGCACCTATAGTTGGAGTTTCAATAATGACAGTATCTGGCTGGCCTGATTGACCAGGAATTGTGATCGTCGTCGCAGCCGTAACTGGTCCGCCGCGAGTGGAAGTCACTGCTGCTGCAGTCGCTGACACCTCAGCATCGCCAGATTCGGTTGGTGTTTCAATGAGAACGGTATCAGGTTCACCCAGCGCACCAGGGACTGTGATAGTTGTAGCAACTGAAACAGGTCCTCCTCTGGTGATCGTGACGTCTGGAGTACCACCAGTGGGCGTCTCAATCAAAACGATATCCAGCTCACCAGACACAGTAGCAGGAATGGTGATAGTCCTCGTGGCTGTTCCAGAACCCCCACCAAAGACGGTTGTGTACCGCTGGCCAGTTGCTGATTCTGACGCCTCTGCTTCTAGACCAGTTGTTGGTGTCTCGACAAGTACGATATCTGGCTCCCCAGATACTGTCGCTGAGATGTATAATGTTCTAGGCGCAGTTACTGGGCCGCCACTGAAGATCGTGGTATTGACCCGGCCACCCGCAGTTGGCGCGACTGGATCTTCAGTAGACCCAGCACCAGGCAGTGTCTCAATGATGATAGTACCAGACTCTTCTGGGTCATCAGGTGGGAAGTAGAATGTTCCACCAGCTGTTCCGGGAGCTTGGGTGTAGATGGTGACATTCCCACGACGAGTCGCCGATGTGCCTGGAGCTTCTGTAATGGTTCCGGTCTCAGGCACTGCACTCTCCTCGCCACCAGTGGGAGTCTCGACAAGAACAGTTCCTATTTCTCCCGATTCTGTTGGTGGGATATAGATAGTTCTCGTAGCTGTGCCAGGACCACCACTGACAATGGTGACGTTGCGAATACCCGACGGAGCAATTGTTTCAGAAGCCTCAACGTCTGGTACTGAAGTTGGCGTTTCAATGATAACAGTACCTTGCTCTCCCGAGGCGGTAGGTGGGATGTAGATGGTCTGTCGAACTGTGCCTGGACCTCCACTGTAGATTGTGACATTGCCGGCGGAAGAAGGCGTGGAGATCTGGCTACCAGTTTCGGAGGCGGTGACTCTCTCATCGCCGTCAGTTGCAGACTCCTCAGATCCTCGAGTAGGAGTCTGGATGATCATGGTGGTGGAGTCACCAGATGCGCTCGGTGTCAAATAGATCGTTGTAACAGCTGTGCCTGGTCCACCACTGTAGACTGTTACATAAGTCGGGCTACGGATTGGCGTTTCAACAATCAACGTTCCAGGCTCATCTGAAGCTGTACCAGGAACGAAACGCGTTGTGGCAACAGTCGCCGAAACCCCCGTGTAAACAGTGACATTGGCAGGCCCAGAGCTTAAACCTGAAGTAGGAGTCTCGATGAGAATTGTATCAGGGTCGCCTGAGGCAGTGCCGGGAATAGTGAGCGTTCGGGTAGTTGATGCAGGGCCATCTGTGTAGACAGTGACTGCTCTCACAGCAGGCGTCTCAATGATGACGGTTCCAGGCTCGCCAGATACCGTGGGTGGAATGTAGATAGTACGAGTACCAGTAGCAGACACCGCACTATAGATAGTAGTGTTTCCTGGGCCTCCCTGAGAAGTCGGTGTTTCAATAACAATAGTTCCAGGCTCATCAGTCACCGTGGCAGGGATATACCGAGTCTGAGTGACCGTAGCAGGACCACCACTAACGATAGTAACGTTTCCGATACCTGTAGCCTGAGGCCCAGCAGTTGGTGTCTCAATTACCACAGTGCCGGGCTCTCCTGATGCAGTAGGAGGGATGAAACGAGTGGTTATTGAGGAAGCAGGTCCACCGCTGTAGATAGTGACGTTGCCTGGGCCTCCAGGGGTGACGATTGCAGTCGGGCCACTGGCGCCTGTGCCTGTAATACTGGAGTCATCACCGTCTGGACCAGACGTGGGCGTCTCCACGATGAGTGTACCAGCTTCGCCCGAGGCAGTAGGAGGGATGTAGATGGTTCGAGTTGCAGAGCCTGAACCGCCGCTGAAGATAGTGACGGTAGTCGCCGCCGAGATGGCTTCCTCTTCTGCTTCAGTGGGAGTACCGGTCTCGGTAGAATCTTCAGTTTCCGCTGCACCGCCATTACCTGTCGGACTGGCTCCAGAGCCA
The DNA here is from genome assembly GCA_013755755.1 of Fusarium sp. NRRL 25184. Taxonomy (NCBI): domain Eukaryota; kingdom Fungi; phylum Ascomycota; class Sordariomycetes; order Hypocreales; family Nectriaceae; genus Fusarium; species Fusarium sp. NRRL 25184. The sequence goes on along the minus strand of JABSSZ010000373.1, from coordinate 54,297 downwards.
TCGGTAGGGGTCTCGATGATAAGAGTTCCCGCTTCTCCAGATGCCGTGGGTGGGATATACACAGTCCTTGTAACCGAAGCGGGACCACCACTGAATATAGTGACAGTAGTCGCAGCAGATATGACATCTTGGTCACCACTTTCAGTAGCTTCAGCTCCACCTGTCGGAGTTTCGATGTACAGAGTGCCCGCCTCGCCTGAAGCAGTAGGTGGAACATATACTGTGCGAGTGACAGAGCCAGGCCCACCACTAAATATGGTGACAGTTGTCTGAGCTACGATAGTACCCTCACCATCTCTAGTAGCTGAAGGACCATCAGTGGGCTCTTCCGTCTCCGCACCGGATACAAGAGTCTCAACATAAACAGTACCAGGATCATTAGGATCTGACGGCGGAACGTAGTAAGTCGTTCGTCCCGGACCAGTACCTGGAACAAAGATCGTAGTGTTTGATCCAGCACCAAGAGTTGGTTGAGCTTCAGGATTAGCTGTAAGACCACCCGTGTCCGTTCTTGGAACAGGTGTCTCGATGATGACAGTTCCTGGAGCGCCGGATGTCTTGGGCGCTACGTAGAGTGTCGTTCTTGTCGATGCGACACCGGCTCTGAAGATGGTCAAGTTGGCGCTTCCGGTAATAGCAGAGACTGTTGTTTGGAAGCCTGGAACTGTTCCTGTTTCTACCAATTCGGTCTGCGATATTGGTGTCTCGATCACGATCGTCCATGGATCACCGGTAGTTTCTGGCGGGATGAAGATTGTGCTTCTCTCTGAGCCATCTCCAGATCTGTAGAGAGTAACATTTCCACTGGCGCCTTGTGAGACCTCATCGGTAGGAACTGGTGTGATAGAAGCTTCAGGGCCTGTAGCCTCAGCTGAATCATCCAAGGCAGTCGTCTCATCGGCGTCCGAGGCAAGCGTCTCAATAATATAAGTGCCGAGCTCTCCAGAAGCGGTTGGAGGGATGTATCTAGTGTTTCCAGTAGATCCAGTTGCTTCTGTATAAACCGTCACAGCGGTTCTGTCGTCAGAAGTGGCAGTATTTCCACTTTCGTCTCCAGGACCTCCAGTTATAGTATCAGAAACTTCGGGGATTGGTGTCTGGATGATAATGGTTCCAGCTTCGCCTGATGCTGTAGGTGGGATATACAGAGTAATCCTCTCTGAGGCAGTGCCTGGACTGTAGACCGTCACGTTGGGTCTGACACCAGGTTCAAGACCGGTAGTCTGGCTGCCACCGCCACCATCTCCAGTCTTTTCTGCGTCAGGTTCGGAGACTGGAGTCTCGATGATGATATACCCATCTCCATCTGAAGCAGTCGGAGGTACGTAGATAGTAATTCTGCTAGAAGCAGTACCTGAACTGTAAACCGTGATGTTCGGCCTAACACCAGCGGTCTCAAAACCAGTTTCCGCAACAGTTGCTGTAGCCGGCAAGCCTGTCCCAGTTGGTGTCTCAATAACAATTGTGCCAGGCTCATTGGTAAATCTGGGGGGTATATAAAGAGTCCTTCTTGCAGGGCTAGATCCAGCTCTGAAGATAGTGACATTGGTATTTCCGCCGATAGCTGAAGTCGTAGCCAGGACATCATCGTCTCCACGAGCAGTTGCAGCTTCAGATTGAGTCTCTGAAACTGGCGTCTCGATTACGACTGTCCAAGGATCGCTAGATACTTGGGGAGGGATGTAGAGAGTTGTTCGGGCTGGGCCACGGCCTGCTCTGAAGACGGTGATGGTTGCTAATGCGCCATCGGGTGCTTCAGTAGTTAAGCTATTGTCTGCTGGGATGACAGCTGTAGGGTTTCCTCCAGATGCGCCGGTGATGGTTTGACCATCTTCGTCGGTCCTGGGACCAGCTCCGGCTCCCGAACCATCAGATGTCCCGCTTCCAGCGTCTGCGTCTGTCTGAGAAGGCTCAGCTCCGTCGTCGACGACAGTGGCGGACGCACCATCGCCCGAGCCAGCACCTGACGAGCCACTCTGTGTAGCCCCCCCTGATCCCCCAGTATCAGTCTCATCCGGGTCTCCAGACTCCGTCTCAGACGCTTCACCGTCCGACGAGTCAGAAGTAGCATCAGACTCAGAAGTCTCACTGCCAGTGGGCCTATCTGTACCAGTCTCTCCCGCGCCAGGTTCAATGCCATCATCATCAGATGGCGCAGCTTGCGAACCAGTGGGGACTTCGAATCCTGGTGTTGCCCCCGAGGACTCCCCATCAGTTGCTGTAGATAGCAGATTGGAGTCAGGAAGGGGACCAGTAGATACTGCTGTAGGTAGTGGCAGCTCAGGAGACTCAAACGATGAGTCACTGATGGCGGGTATGCCTTCGACTCCGCCAGTAAGTGGCCGACTGCTGGATTCGGTCTCTGGCAATGGATCGGTGGGAACTGGCACTTGAGGCGAGATCAAACTGGTGTCGCCATTCTCAGGCTGAGCAGTACCGGTAACATCTCCTGTCTCACGAGCATCATCAGATGCCGTTTCAGAGCCAGAATCTCTAGAGGCGGCGGAGGTCTCAGCATCAGAGTCGTCGCTTACAGAGCTCTCTCCCGCAGTTCCAGACGTAGCACCAGCTGCAGGTCCTCCAGTAAGTGCCTCTCCACTAGAGGTCGTCACGGCGCCATCGTCACCAACAGCGGTGGTTTCTGAGTTTGGCCCAATATTGGTTGAGCCTCCAACTCCTGCAGCTGGCTGGCCAGTCAATCGAGCACCACTGCTTGTCGCCGAGCGAGTCGACGTGTCACCTGGTTGTTCCACGCGCTCTGACTCCGGAACGCTCTGAGTGCCAATAAGAGTCGCGAAATCAATCTCCTCGCTTGTTCTGGAGGTGCTGGAGCTCTGGCCTGCACCCTGCGAAGCTGTTGATGTACCCGCACTAGAGCCTCGAGCTGCATTAGACTGGGAATTTCCAGCATCCGATACAGATGAGCCCTCACGTGAGGCAGCTGAAGCGGTAGACCTTGAAGAGCCTGCAGCCCCTGAGGTTGATGAGCTACCGCCATCTCTTGTGTTTGCACCGAGTGATGCCCCTCCAGATGTTGTAGCACCAGATCTTGATGAGGCTGATGAAGAGCCTGCGCCGGGAGCGCTGGTTGACTGTGACCCACCAGAAACTCGCGATGCCTGTGAGGTGACCTCACCGTTGTTCCCTGCCACAGTTGATCCAGGTCCACCTTCCACAAAGCCAGATACTGAGCTAGTAGCCCTGGTACTTCTCTGTGAGGCCTGCGATGTTCCTCCAGCTTCAGCATCCCCAGGGTTAGTCGACAAGCCAGCAGGTCTCGCAGTGAAGCGAGTACCTGACGAAGAAGTTGCTGCAGCAGGGCTTTGCGCACCAGTGGATTGAGAGGTACTTGAGCTTTGGACCGAGCGGGTAGACGAGCTCTGGGCGGCATTTCCACCAGATGGCGTGGCTTGCTGTGCATCAGAGCCAGGATCATTCGTTTCGACCGGACCGCTATCGACAATCGTAGTCTCTTCGTTTGCAGATCGAGATGCTTGTCCTGAAGCCGAGGTTCTGGTGCGTGTAGAGCTGAGACCGCTACCTCCAGGGCGAATGCGCGTGTCAACAGTACCAGAGTAATCTGAATTTGATGAAGCGCCTGCTATTCTACTACTTGAAGGACTTCCGGGAGCCTGTGTAGTTTGTGGAGTTTGTGGAGAATCAGACTCGACTCCAGAAGCAGCTCCGCCAGCAGTACCGGCCGCAGATCCTGTAGATCGGCTGTTTGAAGGGCGTCTGAATGTCGTTCTATCAGTATCTGCAGCTCCACTGCCGCCCAGCCCTTCGACGCCACCCGTGAGACCGCCGCTGCTGGTTGATCGACGGGTTCTCTGAGGCTCGGCATTGGTGAGGGTCTCGACAACATTGGCGGTGATGGTGAAGACAGTGCTGCTGGATGTGACAACGTAGGTTGAGGGTGATGTCCTGACGATTGGCGATCGAGTTGTTGGGCGCTGAGAAGTACTTCCTCTGCGCGATGAGGATGACTGACTCGAATCACCATTGTCTCCTCCAGCATTGCTTCCCCCTGATTCAGAGTCACTATCGTCATCTCCGCTAGAGCCTTTACCGCCAGCAGTTGACCCAGTACCACCAGAGCTTCCATTGCCAGAATTCGAGCCACCCTCAGAGCCACCACCTTCAGACTCAGTATCTCCCGATGTTGATCCATCTTTACCACCACTAGAAGCGCCCTTGGTGCTTGAAGAAGAGCCAGCAGATCGAGTACCACTGCCTCCAGAGCCACCTTCACTGTCGGAACCACCTTGAGCTCCCCCTTGGGTTCCCCCCGAGCCACCGCTTCCGCCGGTATCAGATCCGCCGGAGTTTGATGACCCGCCATTGCCAGAGTTATTGCCGTTATTTGAGCCCGAGGATCCTCCGTTCCCTGATTCACCGTCACCATCATCGCCTCCCGATCCAGAGCCGGCGCCCTGAACACCGCCTTTTACGGGGTCGTCGTCGTTTCCAGAAGAACCCCCACCGCTGGAGCTGCCACCTTTTCCAGATGAGCTACCACTTCCGCCGTTGGAGCCACTTCCAGATCCCCCATTGTTGGAACTCCCTCCACTTCCACTCTGGCCATTTCCGCTGCTCGATGAGCCTGACCCACCACCTGAGCCTCCTTGGTTCCCTCCATTAGATCCTCCAGTAGCTTGGGCACCATTATCGCTGTCACCGCCGTTACCAGTCTGCGGGTTATTGGGGTCTTCGGGTGTCAGCACAAGGACAGTACCCGGGTTTCCGCCCTCGGGGGGGATGGTGAGAGTCTCTCGCGGTCCTGAATCAGCGTCGCCGCCTTGACCTGGTTGGCCCTGGACATCGCCAGACCCTGATCCTCCATTTGAGCCGCCATCAGAACCACTTCCTGAGCCACCAAGGCCCATGGGTACACCACGAGTAATAGTCGTATAAGATACCGAACCTTGCGGACGAGTTCGTGTCGGTTGGGAAGTCGTGCCATCTTCCCCCTCATTCCATCCCGGTGGTGTTTGAATGAGCACGGTTCCTGGCTTAGTACCAGTAGGTGGAATGGTAGTTCGGATAGGTGCTGTCGGCGTGACACTTCCTTCGGCCGGCTCGATGATGGTCACATAGCCGGTCGCATCGGCAGGTTGAAGAGTGATCGTTTGGCCAGCGAGTCCCAAAACACCCAATGTGTTGGGGGTCAAAGGCTCAAGAGCTAGCGGCATCAGAGTTCCTGGTACAGGTGTTTGAATGATGATAGTACCAGGGTTTCCATCGCTCGGCGGTACTGTTAATCGAATTGGGACAGTTCCGCTGAAGGCTGTACCCGCTGGTTCAATCACAGTGACATAATCGCCATCTTGTGCAGGTTCGAGAGTAAGGCCTTGTAGGCTTCCCCCATTAAGTGCTGATGTCGGGACATTAATGATGACCGATCCACGGTTCGTCCCCGTGGGTGAGATAGTAATTAGTTGCAGTGATGCCAATGTACCGGTTAGTGGTTGGAGAACCGTCACATAACTGCTCAACTCCTTCGGCTCAAGCGAAAGAGGCTGTAATACACCCGGCGTCGCCTCACCAATCTGCGTTTCGGGCGTCTCAATAATAATCTGTCCCGGCTGTCCACTCCTCGGCGGAACAACCTGCGTAATAGGTGCAGAAATCGGATTCGGTCCTGAATGCGGTCTAATAATAATAACATAAGACCTATCATCCGTCGCTGGGATGACTACATTCTCCGGCGCCGACGAACCGCCCGGCTGTTCAACAATAACAATGCCAGGCTCATCACCCTGCGGTGGGACAGTATACTGCGTTGTTACTGAGCCCCTGTAGGGCTTTGTGATGGTGATATAATCGGGATCGGCAAGGACTGGATAAACCGAAACATATGTGTAACAAACACCTGAGAACTCATTGTTAATACCGAGAACTGACCTATCATTCTGAACCCCAAACTGGGCACGCGTCAGGCTGGCAAATAATAGGTGCCTGAACACCTGGTATAACAGCCGCATGTTTAACGGTTCATTAATCGTGCATTAAAAGTAAATGAGAGATAAGAATGGTATACGCGCAAGGTAAGTTACCTATGCTGAAGCAACACACGCGACAAGATCGCGGGTAAGAGCAATCAGAGGATTATAAAACTGCTGATCGGTCCCCCATATCCGCATTCAGACTGTGCTTCCGGGTTTAATCATGAAGCAGAAAATCTCGTGCGTATACAAAGATCATTGTCAGGCTGAATTTGGGTTGCTGAGGCGGAAGCCTTCATGCCAGGGCTGCCACACGCGCAGCGGATCGATGCCGTTTTCCATCCTGTCAAGCACGTTCCTGCAGAGGCATTGTGCAAGAGACACTCCGGTTTAGAATCCTGTTGGTTCAGGGTGTTGGGGTTGGAATGCTGTTGTTGAAGACAGGACCAACTGCCATTGTTTCTGTGGAGTGAAAGCAACGCAGCCAGTGAGGACTTATGAAGTGGGTTTTGTGCCTGTGTGCCTGGGTGTGTATGCAAGGTCCCGTTCAGCACTTCCACCAACGTTGAAGTTTATGCAGATGCTGTGCAGATCTTATGTAAGTGGCAATAGATTTGACGGATATAGCAAGCTGGGTCTGGGGATAATCGTAGATGATCTACAATATGATATATCGTTTCCCTCATCTACAGAGCAAGTCATTATAAAGACACCTTCTAGACCGATCAATCAAAGTCGAGACTTGAGATTGATTCAGATGCTGGCAGGTGGATATAATGTCTCACACAACTTGGACACCTGACGTTACACTAACAATACTCCACCACGGAAGCCAGATCCTTAGTCCACCAAGCTACGATTTCGACAGAAGCTTGTCTACACGTCAACTGCTAGCCGAAAGCCCTAAACTCGCCAACTCGCAGCTTTACGAAGTGTATCTGAAGTCTGGCGGCCGCCCAGAGTGCATAACTTCACTCACCAGCACATTCCATTCCAGGCTTGTCTGTGGCTTTTAAGATGAGGTTGCACAAAGATGAGTCAAAGCTCCACCGTCGCACCAACGGACGTTTTTGCTTGGCTAGTCGCGGAGAGATTCGTCCGCGTCCGTCTAGCCGATCTGTGGCTGATCTCAATAAGGAATTGAGACAGTGACGTTAGAGATTATGACAAGTGACCGGAAATAACCAATGGCGGTTCAGGGTCTGATGAGGTTGTGTTACACGAAAGTCCATTTTCGGAGTGAATTGACATCATGTGATGCAATTGAAATCATCCCTTGAGACTCCCTAGACATAACCATTTCCTGAGATAGCTTTTATGCAGGGCCGGCAAATTAGTTGCTACTGCATGTTAGGATATTCATAATCCCGAAATTCTCGACTACTCTCCAATATCTTCGACTCGACCAACGTCTTTGCGCACCTGGAAACAACACGGGGAACAGACTAGATGCTCCTCTCCCGATTCCCAATATAGATCATCTTGTACTCAATCGAGATTCTATGCCTCATCCGTGCTGAACCTTGTTAGCAGTCACACCTCGTATCCGCGTGGCCCGGATCAACGTCGACCTTTTGTCTCAGTCTTGGCAATATGAGTTTCTGTTGGCCTAAATGGTGTATGCCAAGCCTAGTTGCTATGGAATAATAGCAGAACCAACTCTCATGAGACTCTGTTGTAATTGTTGGTGTAACAATTACTTCTGTCAATGAACAATTTTATACAAAGGGTCATCGAAGACAATGTCATTCTCTCTGACACTAAACGTTTGGGGCTTGAGCTCCAAGTACCTGGCTCTTGTTGAAATTCCCCTGTCAGATTTACAATGCACCATACACTGTCTGATTCCTGATCGAAACCTTATGCTTGTCCCTGTAAATTTGATCTTGCCTACCACCAATAGGAACTCTCTTGGCTTCAGATTGTGTTGAATCACATATCACAGATCTTGTTTAAGCTCAGCCAGCAAGTCCAGGAGGAGAAAGGGCTCTTTACGATCGTTGAATTCCTCAAGTTTTTGGAAGGGCATTTTCAACTAAGTAGCAAGGCCGGGACTTCATTTTTTCAAGATCTCAGATATTTATGAATTAATATCCTCATGGCGTGTTGATTCCATGTCGAAGGAACCGGTGACTCTCAGAGCTATTAACGGCAGAAACGGCAGAGTCCAGCACCAATGTAACCCAGGCAGCAAATCAGGCACTCAACGCCACTTCAGCCAGGGTGAATGAATAGATCCGGACCTAAAGTTTGAGATTAAGTTACGTTACATATCAAATGAGGCTCATTATGGAGATTTCACTTGGGAATGCGACAAGATTGACGCTAACCATTCTTGTCGGGTATTGAACGGAAACGTACCGCACTTTACAATAGTGGCTTGATGTATATACCACTGGTCGCAACTTTATCCGCTTCCTCAGCCAATCGATGACGGCGAGAGGTATGGAGTGCAGTGAGCTTAAATGTCTTCAGCGGAAGTAAGGATGGGGGGTGTTTATTTGGGCCTTGAGATGCCTGATGTAGGTACAGGGTAAGCACTGTTGATTAAACATTTAGTGTAGCGACGTAAGATTTTTCAGTGAATAGCTCATGAGGTGGGCAATATAGTATATTGAATCAACTAATTTGAAAATAGAACGGTGTTTAAGAGATATCGAACATTCAGAATGTATAGCTTGAAGCCCTTGCCTTTTGTTTTTAATTTCATGCTAAAGCAACCTTGATATTGCCTTGATGTCGAGAAATGGAATAAGTTTCCCTCAGCGCATAGATGTCTTTTCAAGTACACCCACAAAGGTCCTGAGAAGTAGTCATTATAAGATGAATTTTTATAGTAACCATCCAGGTATGCAAATACACTTCTTCACAGCCCGTATTACCGCGCGACTTTGCATTGCGAGGATCTTGATCCCAAATTTGAACAGCTACTCTCAACCAATCAGAGCCACGCCCGGTTAGCTCAATCGGTAGAGCGTGAGACTCTTACGAGTACGCGATCTCAAGGTTGCGGGTTCGACCCCCGCATCGGGCTGTTCCTATAAAACGATTGCGAGCAATAGCGAGGCATCTTTTTTTTTTGTCTTTGTCCCTACCAGATAAGTGCTATTTTCTTTTTTGCCATATCTGAAGCAAGCTCATGTACCATCGGATATGTGTTTGAATGCTGACTTCAATTGCGACCTTCCTTTTCCAGCACGATATGTAAGCCCCCGCTTCATATTAAAGATATATTATCATCTCACTCAAAGTTATCACGAAACATATCTCCTAGCAAAGAGTAAACTAAGATGGAAAGCCAGACCTCGTTAAAGTCACTGATCACTCCCGATCTGTTAATGCAGCTCACGGATGCGTATCTTCCTTACTCTAAAACCGAAGATCTCGACTTCACCATTGCCCAGTCAGACGCCTTCAGCACAAACTTCAAAAAAGTATGCCAAGAAAGCAAGGCACGAGATGCACTTATAGCCCTCAGTCACCTCAGTCACAATGGAATACTCCCAACTCCTATAGAGCTCGACCTTATGTCATTCCTCCCAGAACCATCTTCCCCAGCATTCCCGCAACAATGCTTCGGACTCCAGTTGCTTCTCGACCAAGCATCGAGAATCCTCCTAGCTGGAATCGAAGCTCGTTGGCAGGTTGCGTACTTTGGACCTTTGGCCAGACGTCTTGTTGGACAGTGGTATGCACTACCTCATCATCTACGTCCGCATTCATGGCAGAGGTGGAAAGACGATGTCGGCGTCACTAGTTTCAACTTCTGGGTTTCGACACAAGTCATGTGGGCTGCCCCTTTTCTTCACGCCGAAGATCTAGGGAGTCAAGAGATTGGACTTGAGTTATCAAACGACTTACGTCAAGCTGTTGAAGAATACACTGGAACAAAAGATCCGCACCGAAAGACAAGGAATCAGACACTGAAAGATGATCTGCTTTTCATAAGAGAAGTTGTTAAGAGCCCACCAAAAGACGACGAGGGTGCTATCAGCATGGCAGCTTGGACGTACTGGTGGTGCATGATCCTGGACGCTCACTGGCCCATCATCGCGCGATTTGGTCGCTATCCTTACCGCAATGCTGCCTTTGGTAGGCCTAGTACAAAGGAGGAAGAGAAATGGTTGGACGATATAAATCACTTTTCTGAAGCCTCTCCTGAAATTGCTAAACGAATCCAGGAAGATGTTGAGAAGGGTCAGTGGACTCCACTTGGAGAGAGTTGATATACAATGCACTTTTATGAATTGTTTAGGCTGAGCCTTTTATATCGAGAACAGCCTGACACTGTCCGTAAGAGTCACTTCCATACGAGTCGAAAGTCATCAGTTTAAACCAACATCGCTCAATGTGCAAAGGACTGTATGTCACTAAACTTTGCAAATTTAACATGATGTGAAGTTACATATTTCGGCCTTTTGCCATCGTTGCTTGACTGGCACAGATTTCATAAGCCCATTAATATGACAAGTGAGATGGCAGTAGACCAAAATATGCTCCTGTACTGCCTGAAGATGAAGATGATAGAGAAACTGGTGCCAAGCTTAGATACCTCGGCAGTACCGAGGCCACTAGGTATCTACTCCTTGAACATGCCCGGACTTAAACATACTCAAACCCGAAAAGATGATACATTGATGAGCTGATCTTGAGCTATTGCGTAGGTGGTTGATATGCTGCCTGAATTGTATTTGAGGCTGTTGTTTTGCCCAGCTGATAGCTGATAGCTGCGTCACCCCCCTTACGTCGAACTAGAACATGGAACCACAGCCACGATCTTCCTCGAATATACAGCGCAAAAAATATGCGGCATTTCAAATGATTGCTAATCAAGCAGCACGTAATCTATGTGGAGTGATTGAGTCAATAACAACGCCCTCAGTCTCGTATTCGTCTTGTAAAGGTGTATCACATCGTAGCCACGATTGGCAGTTTCAGAATTAAAGTTATCTCTACATTCTCTCTATGAGTATGACAAATATTTCCCTGAGCGCGATTAAATCATAGCATTGCCACGTTTTGCAAAAAGCCCAGCTTTATTAATCTTTCCTCACCTGTAAAAATTCATCGGATCCGGGAAAAGTGGAGAAACGGGCCCGAGACGGACTCCGATAACTTGATGCGGGGCCAGGCGCAAATCTTGAATTTTAAGCTGTGAGATCATAATTAGAGTGTACAGAACCAAACTGCTGGGTCTAAGCTTGAGAAATGAGTTTTCTATGCAGATTCTCGAAATAGATGGAATTTCTTGGTAGTTAGAACAATGCGATGTAAAGTCGTATCATGCTTTTCATATTGGTTAGGGGCAGCACGGGTTGTTCGATGGGCCCGGCAAGGAGGTGCATCAACAAACGATTGACCAATCGAAGCGACAGCCCTGTGATGCTCATTAAGCTGCTCCTGGCTTAGGTGCTCCAGTTGTTTAGCAAAGTGGAGCTCGAAATTTACCGAAGACTCTTGATCCCCCAGCTTTTTTTCAACGACATGTCTGCTGTAACTCTCTTTTCTTAGTGAGGTCTATTGACATACGATACAGCACCACGTATTATATATACGAACTCATTTCGAAATAAAAGCAATAGATTATTAGTGATTCCCAGCTATATGCCAACATGAGATGTTTTCCTTAACGCCATCCTCCAGTTCACTTATACCGTTCCAAAGGTATACATACCGTCCATGAAGCCATGAACTCCCCAATAACCCAATCCCCAAAACGCCAAACCCAAGCAACTTAATGATACACAGCCTGATGCCTCTCATCAGGACTCGAAATAGACGTCTTCTCGCTCTCAGGCGGAGGACTCGAATTGCTATCAGCAGGACTACTCGACTCGCTCCCCGTCCCCGTAGCCAGCGCATCGTACATCAGACTCTTCTGCACACAAGTACATCTCTTCAACAGCTCTTCGCATCTCTCCAATCTTGCAAGTAACTCCTTGGTAGGTTTGCGACGAGTACGCTTAGGAGCAGGTGTACTCGGAATACACTCTATTTTCGCCTACCATCATTAGTATTTCTCGTATAAACAAACATGTCGTGTAAACTTACCTTGATGCAAAAAGAACATGGACTTTTTCGGTCACATTTCTTCTTGCGCTGTTGACACAGCACACAGGCTAGAATTCTCGGTGGTCGTTGTTGTTCCGGTGCCATTATGTTAATGTACTAGCCGTTCGAGTCGATATGCAGAGAAAGATGAAGGTATTCCCAAAAGTGGTTTGTATCTCGGTCTAGGAACGAAATTCTGTCCGAGGCGGACGAACTGGGGTATTTGCTACATACGCCTGTCTCCCCCAATTCTGCTGCACTCGTACAAGCGGACTCTTGCCAGGACCCGAGTGGGTATCGGGGTCGGAGAGTCGACGGGATCCGTGTATCGACAACCCGGATCCACTACACCCTTCGGTGCGACGGGCGTGAGAGCACCCCCGTCAGAATGGTATTAAGACCCTGCGAGGAACCTACAGTCTCACTACGGAGTCACCTTTCTTATTCTATACTACGTTTTATCTTTGTTATATCCCTTCCTTTATACAAACTTTAATAATTCTCCTAATTCGAACCAGAAACTGTAGGTAACCTAACAAATTCACTTGCTTAGAGTTACGGGAGTTGACAAGGTACAGATATAAACTTATACGGCTAGACTTCTAAGTCTCGCTACTGTAGTATGGCTGCTTCTCATCTTCCAGGTGAGGCACGCTCAGAGCACAGCAGCCACGACACCATCGTCGACATGGACACCCCTCCGAACGAGAAGCCCCCTGCTCCCAAGGACGACAAGACAAGCTCCAGCGACGATGAGATCGAGCAGGAGCAGAGCGAGGAGATGGTCCGTCGGCACTCTATCGTCCGCGATCTAGCACGCCAGTACACCAACACATCAGCGCACTTCAACGGCAGCCACGCAGATCTCTTCAACGCAGCTGATGCCGACTCACCCCTTAACCCGCACAGCGAGAAGTTCAACGCGAGAGCTTGGGCGAAGGCCATGGCCAAGTCAATGGGCGAGCATGGCTCTGGGTTTCGACAGAGCGGTATTTGCTTCCAGGACATGAACGTCTTTGGCTACGGCGCTGAGACGGATTACCAAAAGGACGTCGGCAACATCTGGCTCAGTCTCCCAAACATGGCACGCAACATCGTCTCACCCACCGCTGGAAAGCGCCGCATCGACATCCTTCGTGGTTTCGACGGTGTCGTCAACGCCGGAGAAATGCTTGTTGTTCTCGGCCCCCCCGGTTCAGGATGCTCTACATTCCTCAAGTCACTATCCGGCGAGACAAACGGTATCTACATCGATGACAAGACATACTTCAATTACAACGGTGTGCCTGCCCATGAGATGCACAAGCACCACAAGGGTGAGACTATCTACACCGCCGAGGTCGACGTTCATTTCCCCATGCTCTCAGTCGGCGACACACTCACCTTTGCCGCGCGCGCAAGATGTCCTCAGAACTTACCGCCCAACATCAACCACAACGAGTACAGCGACCACATGCGCGATGTTGTCATGGCCATGTACGGCATCAGCCATACCATCAACACGCAAGTAGGCGATAACTACATCCGCGGTGTTTCAGGCGGCGAGCGAAAGCGCGTGACCATCGCAGAGGCAACGCTCTCCAACGCCCCCTTCCAATGCTGGGATAACTCGACCCGCGGTTTAGATTCTGCCAACGCTATCGAGTTCTGCAAAACCCTGCGCTTACAGTCTGAACTCTTCGGCCAGACGTGTGCTGTCTCGATCTATCAGGCTCCCCAGAGTGCATACGATCTCTTCGACAAGGCCCTCGTTCTCTACGAAGGACGCCAGATCTTCTTCGGTCCCGCAGACGAAGCGAAGCAGTACTTTATCAATCTCGGCTTCGAATGTCCCGATCGTCAAACAACGCCTGACTTCCTCACCTCCATGACCGCACCAGCAGAGCGTGTCATCCGTCCGGGTTTCGAGAACAAAGTCCCCCGCACGCCTGATGAGTTCGCCGCGCGCTGGAAGGAATCCCGCGAGTACCAGATCGTCCGCGCTGATATCGAGACCTACAAGAGCCTCTACCCGCTCAACGGTTCCAGCGCCGAAGCTTTCCGTGAGAACAAAAAGTCCGCACAAGCCAAGGGCCAACGCCTCAAGTCCCCCTTCACGCTGTCGTACATGCAACAAGTCAACCTGTGTCTCTGGCGCGGCTGGAAGCGTCTCAAGGGTTCACCAGGCGTAACGATCTTCGCCCTCACAGCCAACACCGTCACCGCGCTCATCGCCTCTTCGCTCTTCTACAACATGAAGCCCACGACGAGTGACTTCTTCAAGCGCGGTGCTGTTCTCTTCCTTGCCGTGCTGATGAATGCCTTCGCTTCTGCCCTCGAGATTCTGACCCAGTACTCCCAACGACCTATTGTTGAGAAACACGCACGCTATGCCTTCTACCACCCTTCAGCCGAAGCGTTTTCTTCGATCTTGGTTGATATGCCGTATAAGATCAGTAATAGTATTCTGTTCAACGTCACTCTTTATTTCATGACGAACCTTAATAGGGATGCGGGAGCGTTCTTCTTCTTCCTCCTTATTTCGTTCATCATGGTCCTCGCCATGTCTGGTATTTTCCGATCTATGTAAGTCTCACTTCACATCATCCCCAAATGGATCACGACTGACATGTTTAGTGCTTCACTCTCTCGAACACTCTCACAGGCCATGGTTCCCGCTTCGCTGCTGATCCTCGCCCTCGTCATCTTCGCCGGCTTCGTCATCCCAACGGACTACATGCTCGGCTGGTGTCGCTGGATCAATTACCTCGATCCAGTAGCCTACGGCTTCGAGTCCCTCATGGTCAACGAATTCTCCGGTCGCAACTTTACCTGCACAGCCTTCGTCCCCAGCAACTCAGTCTCTGGCTATGAAGACATCGGTGGTCTCAACCGAGCTTGTTCCACTGTCGGCAGCATTCCTGGCGAGAGCTTCGTCAATGGCGATCGCTACCTTAACCTTCAGTACAAGTACTACCATGCCCACAAGTGGCGCAACGTCGGTATCCTCATCGCCATGACCATATTCAACCACATTGTCTACATCGCCGCTACCGAGTTCATCTCCGCCAAGAAGTCAAAGGGTGAGGTCCTCGTCTTCCGTCATGGCCACCTCCCCGCTTCCACCAAGAGCAAATCCGACCCCGAGGCCGCTGTCTCTGGCCCCGTTCCCACCGCTGAGAAGTTCAACAACGAAGTTGCCAACATTCAAGGCTCTACTAGCGTCTTCCACTGGAACAACGTGTGCTACGACATCAAGATCAAGGGCGAACCACGACGAATTCTCGACAACGTTGACGGATGGGTCAAGCCAGGAACATTAACTGCTCTGATGGGTGTATCAGGTGCCGGAAAGACTACTCTTCTCGACTGTCTCGCCGATCGTATCTCAATGGGCGTCATCACAGGTGAAATGCTTGTCGACGGCAAGATCCGTGATTCATCGTTCCAGCGAAAGACCGGCTACGTGCAGCAGCAAGATCTTCATCTCGAGACCAGCACCGTTCGTGAAGCGCTTACCTTCTCCGCCCTCCTCCGCCAGCCCGCCTCTACCCCCCGCGCCGAGAAGATCGCCTATGTCGACGAAGTCATCAAGCTGCTCGACATGCAAGAGTACGCCGACGCAGTCGTCGGTGTCCTCGGCGAGGGTCTCAACGTAGAACAGCGCAAGCGTCTCACCATCGGCGTTGAGCTCGCTGCTAAGCCCCCCCTGCTCCTCTTCGTCGACGAACCTACTTCCGGTCTTGACTCGCAGACATCCTGGGCCATTCTCGACCTCCTCGAGAAGCTCTCCAAGGCAGGCCAGTCTATCCTGTGTACCATCCACCAACCGTCTGCAATGCTCTTCCAGCGCTTCGACCGTCTTCTCTTCCTCGCCAAGGGCGGACGCACTATCTACTTTGGCGACATTGGCGAGAACTCTGAGACCCTAACCAACTACTTCGTCAAGAACGGTTCTGATCCTTGTCCTAAGGGCGACAACCCTGCTGAGTGGATGCTCGAGGTCATCGGCGCGGCGCCTGGTTCACATACTGACATCGATTGGCACCAGACTTGGCGACAGAGCCCTGAGTATCAGGAGGTTCAGACTGAGCTTCAACGTCTCAAGACCGAGGGTAGTGCTCACAATGAACCTCACGACAAGAACTCTGAGTCGTACCGTGAATTCGCAGCGCCTTTCTGGGAACAGCTTCGCATTGCCAGTCTTCGTGTCTTTCAGCAGTACTGGCGCACCCCCTCTTACATCTACTCCAAGGCTGCCCTGTGTATCCAAGTTGGTCTCTTCATCGGTCTCGTCTTCCTCAACGCTCCTCTGTCAATTCAAGGCTTGCAGAACCAGATGTTTGCCATCTTCCAGGTCCTCACAGTCTTTGGTCAATTGGTCCAGATGCAGGTAAGTCTTGATTCACTCCCCATCCCCCCAACACTCACTAACATTACCAGATGCCTCACTTCGTCACCCAACGCTCCCTCTACGAAGTCCGCGAGCGTCCCTCCAAGACCTACAGTTGGAAAGTCTTCATGCTCTCCCAAGTCTTCGCTGAGATCCCCTGGAACAGTCTCATGTCCGTCTTCATGTTCGTCTGCATCTACTACCCTGTCGGCTTCAATAAGAACGCCGAAGCAGCTGGCCAGACCGCCGAGCGCGGTGCTCTCATGTGGCTTCTCTTCTGGCAGTTCCTCGTCTTCACGTGTACTTTTGCCCACATGTGTATCGCCATCACCGACACTGCTGAGGCAGGTGGTAACCTTGCCAACGTCCTCTTCATGATGTGCCTGTTCTTCTGTGGTGTCTTGGCCTCGCCCCATAACATGCCCGGCTTCTGGATCTGGATGTATCGAGTATCGCCGTTTACGTATCTCGTCTCGGCGATTTTATCGACTGGTATAGCCAACACGCAGGTTACGTGCGCGGCCAATGAGTACACGGTCATGCAGCCTCTCAACGGCACAACCTGCGGAGAATATCTCCAAAAGTTCGCCGACAAGGCTGGTGGCTACGTCCTCGACCCCGATGCCACATCCAACTGTCGATTCTGCTCCATCAAGGACACCAACACTTACCTCACGGCCCTCAGCTCGAGCTACGAGCACCGATGGAGGGACTTTGGTATCGGAATGGTGTACATTGTTGTCAACATTGCAGGAGCTCTGTTCCTGTACTGGCTTGTTCGCATGCCCAAGAACAAGAACAAGAAGAAGCAGGCGTAGATACACAATCGAGCTTCGGCTCTTTTTTATTTTTATTTTTGGTACAAGGATTTGTTTTAGAGAAGTACTATAGACTGGTTTGGGTTTTTTACTTTTACTTAGAATAGCAATCATCGAGTGTCGATATTAGACTTGTAGAAAGCTCAATAGCACATCGTCAATACATTACGCTCTCTACCCGCCAGTCGAGTGCATCAATGGTTATCAGGTTACCTTTGAGTCAATATGAATGCTGCCAAGAACGACTGCAATCCCTTTTCTGAGTCATGAGTAGTATCATCTCCGTCAAGATGGATCCTCTGTCCCGTTATTCCCTTGGCTTCCGGCATTTCCTACGTTGCCGATATTACCGATATAACCACCAGAATCCACCGTTTGAGATGGAGAAATGTGTTATTTCTGAGCCAAACCGTGGCAAGTAACGCCGATCACGCCTGAATGAGTCGCATGTGTAACTTGTAGGGCTGAGGGGGTTGGAGTTTGTAAGAGAATTGGCTGGTAACGTTGGGGTTGACATAAATATCGAGACATCTGTAGACGCAGTGCCATCATAGAAATTGCATGAGATCAATTAATTTCTATGCTATTATGGCTCAATTGAAACTGGGTCATGGCACTGATGAATTTTAAATACCTTACTTATCACAATGGTATACACGTTGACTGGAATTGCTTCCTAAGTCTCGGTTCAATGGAAGAGGCTGATCATGCAATTTGCTTCACGATACCAATATTGAAGCAGCAGCAGCAACATTTATAGAACTCACGCCCTTTTATTAACAAGCCAACGGGCAATCCTGATTTATAAACAAATATCCAGATCACGTCTTACAAAACCCCATCCACAGTAATTTGTCCATCCCCCTCCAATCATGTCCCCCACAACCGCCCGGCCGAGTATCCAGATGCCGGGAAGATCTGCTCCATCGGAGGATGAACCCCGCGGGCCGCAAACATTCCCACTTCAACCCCGACCCCAGCATCACTAATACAAAAGCTCCATCATATCCTTCGCCACTCCTCACCATGGTCAGCTCTTTGTACTGCAGTCAAAATGGCCGTCGACACTTCAGATAGCGTCTGTCCCACGCTCCGCGATGAACCCCTCAGTGATGAAAAAACCCAAGACGACGCTGCTTCAACACCAAGCCAAGGCGACGAAGAGAACCAAGCTTGCACACCAGATGACCCAGGTGAACCTCCAGATGGCGGGCTACAAGCCTGGCTTCAAGTCGTAACAGGCCATCTCGTCGCTTTCAACTCATGGGGCTACCTCATCAGCTTCGGCATCTTCCAGCCCTACTACGAGTCTCAATTCTCACTTCCACCCTCAACAATCTCTTGGATCGGCAGCTTAGAAGTCTGTCTCATTTTCTTCATCGGCACAGTCTCCGGCCGAGCTTTCGACGCAGGATATTACCGTACTGCCCTCGCAGTCGGCCTCTTCCTCCAAATACTAGCCATCTTCATGACCAGTATTGCATCATCGTACTGGCAAGTCCTTCTCGCACAGGGAATCTGCCAAGGTCTCGGTAATGGCATCATTTTCGCACCGACGATAGCAAACATGTCGACGTATTTTACTACCAAGAAGACTATTGCTATATCAGCTGGTGCATGCGGTGCTGGCACGGGAGGAATTGTGTTTCCGCTGATTGCACAGCAACTTCTCCCCAAGATTGGGTTTCGCTGGACGGTGAGAGTCATGGGTTTGGTAGTTGCTGTGTCGTCAATGATTATCATGATGATTGCCAAGACGAGGCTCAAGGCGAGAAAGGCTGGGCCGCTTGTTGAATGGGCTGCGTTCAAGGAGCCAGCGTATGTTCTCTTTGCGGCGGCAATGTTCTTTACCTTGTGGCCAACATGGATCTCCTACAACTATGTAAGTGTTCTCTCAATTGACTTCTGTGTCAAGTGCTGATGATACCTAGGCTCGTCAGTACACAACAGACAAACTCTCCGGCTCAGCATCAGACTCATTCCTTATCCTCATCGTCATCAACGCCGTCGGTATCCCAGGTCGCATGATATCCGCCTTTCTCGCCGACCATCTCTTTGGTGCGATTCCCGTCTTCATACCTACAATCTTCTCCGCATCGCTATGTCTCTATCTGTGGTCACAAGTATCCACCCTAACAGGAATGTTCATCTGGGTCAGCATATTTGGCTACTTCGGCGCCGCGATACAAAGTCTCTTCCCCTCATGCTGTGCGAGTCTTACACCGGATCTGAGCAAAGCTGGGACGAGAATTGGAATGATCTTCTCGATTATTAGTTTTGCCGCGTTGACGGGGTCGCCTTTGGCTGGCAAGTTGATGCAAGCTACGGGCGGGAGCTATTTGGCGGCGCAGATTTGGGGAGGGTCGAGTATGATTTTGGGAATGGGCTTGTTGTATGCTGCGAAAAGAGCTGAGGTTAGACAAAAGCAATGATTTAGAGCACTATAGAAGTAATTTGTTACTATAGACAGAAAATTGAACCATATTCATCATGAGGTGTTGTGCTGCACTTCGCACAATTGTATGCCCGCTAGATCCCGGCATCCAATGATTGCCTCTAAAATTTCACCACCACCAAATTCCTAAAACCAACATCACCACCCCTCCTCAGCATGTCCCCAACACCATGGATATGCCGAACCTGCACAAGAGCATTAACACGCTCTCACATGCGCCAATTCGTGCGCTTCGCAACCAATGGTCCGTCCTCCCCTCTCAATCTCCCTCTGCCCCCGCTAACCATCACAGATGCCTCACCACTTCTCGCACCCGCCCTCCTCCAGCGCGCCCAATCCCTCACAACCGAACACGACGACCTCCAAAAAACTCTCAACAGCTCCTTCGATTCTACGATAGCCAAACGTGTGGGCGAATTATCCCGCGTAGCTGAAGCGCTGAAAGCATGGCAGACCTCTCAAGCCTCCGTCGCCGAATTAACCTCCATGCTCGACGACCCCGACCAAGACGCCGATCTCGCTGCCATCGCCCGCGATGAACTCAGCTCCGAAACAGGAAAACTCGAATCCCTCGCTCGCAAACTCTCAGCAAGCTTAACGCCCCGCCATCCATTCGCAGATTTTCCATGCATGCTGGAATTCCGTCCTGGGCCAGGCGGTCTTGAAGGACGGTTCTTTATGGATACTTTGTTCAAGATGTACAAAGCGCTATGTATGCGACGTGGCTACCGCCACACGGTAGTAAAGTACGAATTCGCCGATGGCGCAGGAGACTCTTCCTCGTCCGCCGGCGAAAACCCCCTCCAAGAAGCCATTCTCGAAGTCCACGACCAAGGCGCCTTCGACATCTTCCGCAGCGAAGCAGGCATGCACCGCGTCCAACGCATTCCCAGCACCGAGACCAAAGGCCGCGTACACACCAGTGCCGTCGCAGTTTGGGTTCTTCCCTCGTTCCCCGAGAACGGCGCTGCAAACATCGACTTTGACGATCCAGAGAGCGACTTCTACGTCAATCCCCAAGAGGTCAAGATTGAGACGATGCGTGCTAGAGGTGCGGGAGGACAACACGTTAATAAGACGGAGTCTGCTATTCGAATGACGCATTTGCCTACTGGCACGACTGTGTCGATGCAGGATCATCGTTCACAGCAACGTAATCGTGAAGAGGCGTGGAAATTGCTTCGTTCGCGAATTGCTGATCAACGACGAGAAGCTCGTGAAGAGGAAGCCTCAAAGCTGCGGAACAGCGTTCTTTCAAAGACTCAGATCACACGAGGTGATAAGATCCGAACGTACAACTACAACCAGGACCGATGTACCGACCATCGTGCCGGCGTTGATGTCCACGATCTACCCAACGTTCTCGAGGGCGGTGAAAAGCTAGATCGAATCATGGACGGCGCAAAAGATTGGCTTGTGAACAAGGATATTGAACTCCTCATGGCCGAAGAAGAAGCCAAAGAGAAGCTCAATGGCAAGAAATAGAGATGTACAACACTGTAGCATAGACATTGTATTATCATGTACAGAACCCGCTGTAGGGAACCCAAAACTGCTGAATAGATGACGATATCCGACGCTTCATATCTTCGTGCCATTATGCGTATCAAGAACGAACCAAACTCCAGCATGCATCCGATGAGGATACTGCGCTCCCAGCTAACTCAATGCATCAAGATCCATATCACATTAATCCTCCAAGGACAACCTTTCCGATACTAGCAACCTCCGTTTTGACATGGCTTCGACTCTGCTCTTCGAAATCACGTACTATGCCTTGCACGATTATCTTGCGCACGCGCGAATCCGCTTTCGTGAAGAGTTCGGCGACAGGCGCAGAACACTCTCTAGGTGAAGGTACCAACGCCAGAAATCTCGTGTAGCAATCGATCAACACATCACACAGCGTCGCAAACGTCTCGAAGTAATCGGGGTCAAACGGCAGCGATGGCGTGAGTAGAAAGGTATACTCCTCGCCGGGGAGGAGGTCTGTTTCAGCAGCTGCAAAGTTCATGACAGACGGAGCTGGGCCACCGGCTGCGGGCAGAGAAGCCATTTCGTCGACCATGGGGTGCATATCAGCTGCTGATGTTGAGCGGCGAGATTTACCGCCTGGGCGACGGAACATGCTTGGGAGACGCGCGCGGGTGAGCGATGCGGCGGTTGATGATTCGCCGTGGAGTTGTTGGAAGGAGTCGAATTCGGAGAGGAGAGAGTTAAGACTTCGGAGGAATTCGATCGATGTGGAGGAGTACAGGTCGATGATGGTTGGGAGGGAGAGGCCGAGGAGGAGATGGTTCGTTGCTTTGCGACCAAGCTTTCGAGCATCGAGGGAGGGCATGCGACTGAGGTCCGTCTTTTCGAAGAGATATGTCTTGAACCAATAAATCCGTCCTTCATGTCTATGTCACGGTTAGCTCCCACCCAAATCACTTTACTCGAGGTTCAACATACGCTTTCCGCAGATACTCCAACGTCGCGATGCGCTTATTCGCAAGCTCCGTAACATGATGATGCATGATACCAGCTTCATTCTGCTGCCACATTCCCGACGTCCCAACCGCCCCATTCGGCATTATCCCAATCGGCGTATTCGGCACGATGCCCCCATACAGGGTCGTCGACCCCGTCGCACTACGACTCAGCATCTGAGGTTCTACAGGTGCCGCCGCACTGTCCACGCCGTCTGGTCTCGGCGCTACCTTTGCAGCAGCAGAGAGAGCGTAATCCGGCAGCGCAGGAGGCGCCGTAGCATCAGTAACAAAAGCGTTAGGTCCGTTGCCAAACGAACTCCCGCGCCTGCTCGACAGCGACGCCTTTCGCGAGAACGATGCTTTGCGGTCTTTGGGGGGGATATTTGTATTCAAGGGATCAACGGCGTGGCCGTCGCGCGTGGTGGGACGAGAAGCAGCGTTGGAGGAGAAGATGGAGGTTGAGAAGATGGGCGTGCCCGTGTTATTCGGTGTTTTAGGAGGCATATTCTGTGACGATCTGGCCCTGGGGGCTCGACGGAGTAGGTTAACTTGTGTGGTTGTTTCTAGCCGTGCGTTAAAGGAGGGCGAGGGGTGTCAGATGATCGGCAGTCGAAGGAGCCAACAGCTGGCGTTTTCGCCAGAGCCGCACGCGGATTGCAGCGTTGCAATGAATCCACGCGGGGGGTTTGAGGGATGAGATTAGGTGTTTCGTTTCGCTTGGACGATACGCCGATGGGCGCTCAGCGCTTCTTTTTTTTCGCTTCGTTTATTCGATTGCCTTTCTCGTGAATCTTAATATCCCATCGTTGTGCTCATCAGTACTGTAAAGCAAAAATGATGGTGATGGGTGTATCGCTGAAGTTGAACCCCTGGTTTGTAGTGCCGAATGTGGATTGGGCGGGTTTGCTTTTGGAATGCAAGGAAAATAAAAGATCCAGGGCCCTCTCACGGGAGCGCGCATGGATAAGGTAAGGGTTCAGATTGAAGATCCGCTAAACCACCTCCAGCGAAAACCGACCATCTACGGAATAAACCACCATTCTTGGCAAGACGCGCATAGAGGATCGATTTTGTGATTAATTGTGAGAAATAAGGGCCGATTGAAAATCATCGTTTGTTTAGTTGTTACAGGCTCAAACGTGTTGCAGTAAAATTGGGGACGCTGTTAAAGTTCCCCGAAAGCTATGCGCGTAACGGGCATCAAACTTCAGCCCAGACAGAGAGAGATATTCTGACAGGTGTATAATACGGTTATTCGCTTAGCAGGCCGTTTAGTAAGGAGTTCTTCACTGTACTCATCGATTCTTAGAGCATGCGAGTCAGTCACAAGATGGCATACGATACCATGATGTAAAGCAGTGCCTTACCCTGTAGGAGCTAAGATCGCATTCATCGCGATAGGGGAGTTTCAGAAGTACTAATATATAAAAATCGTCTAATGAGTATTATTTACTCTTTGTCTCGTTCGGCATCAAAAGATTACTTAAACCAGTTTTGCATGCTGTTGTTGAGGGGAACTGTCTCTGTTCATCGTTTATCCTCTCAGAGCTTTTGGCTCTGGCTCCAGGGGTGTAGGTTTGAGTGGGCAAGGCTTCTCACCATTAATAACTTTATGTAACATAATGTGATACGCTCTGTAGTTCTGATTCCAAAAATTATCTACGGTTAGCCTTTGTACGAAGTTCAAGTTTCGATGTCTCGACTTAAGCTCAGCCCAGCACGCTAACACCGTGACGTCTTTGTGAAACTTCAAGACCCCTCATTACTCATTCACCTCACAGAACCATCGCAGCCATCCTTGATAAGAGCAAAACAACACATACATACCAAATAACTACCCAAAATGACAACAATTCACATCTTACGCCATGGTCAAGCCCTACACAAGTAATTTACCCTCCATCCCATTTCTACCCTCGCTAACAACCCAGCGTCGAAAGAGGCTATCCCCATCGCGATCCTCCCCTAACAGATCTAGGCACACGTCAAGCCCGCAACGTCCAACAAACCATAAAAATCCAACCTGATCTAATAATCGTATCGCCCATGACAAGAACCATACAAACAATGTACATCGTCTTCCGCTATCTCCTCCACAGCACCAAAACTCCAGTCCAAGTATGGCCCGATCTCCGCGAAGCCCACGACGCAACCTGCAACAAGGGTATTTCACGAAAAGAATTAGCAGACAAGTTTCCAAACCTTGACTTTTCAGCTTGTCCGGAGAAGTGGGACTTTCCGCCGCATACCCCAGATGATGCAACGGTACGAGCCGAAAGAGTTCGGCGGCGGTTGAGGGATGTTGCTAGGACCGGGGGCTATAAAAACATCATGCTCGTCACGCATCGAGGCATTGCTGCGTTTCTGGTGCAGGGCGATAGATTCAGTGTTTGCGGTAAGAGTACCAATACATACTGAGATCCTAGCTGATGATGTAGAACACCGATCATATCGCTTCGCCACGAATGAAGAAGTTGACAAAGCAAGGCATGGAGTTAACGTAGATACAGGGCTTGAGCAAGATTTTGGTCCGACAGTGTTGATACCAGCTGAGAAGTCGAAAACTCGCCAGGAGTCATCAGGCTGACGGATTACTGCTATCAATAGATTAAGACCTTGGGGTCTGAAAGCATCATCTCTAGGCTTGGACGATCATGAGGTTTGAGGGCAATACAACTTTGGGCTACGGTGCTGACCTCGTCTCACTAAGCAAAAACAATGATCAACTGGAAATATTGCTAGAAGAGTCCAGTGGTGGCTACGTCAACATAAGCGGAATGTCACCCTTCCTTTCGCAATCACCGAGCCCACTTTCATACATATCAATTTGGGGTCCATGACAAGTCCAAGTAAGCCGGAACAAACCCATTTTTACCACCGTTTCGAAACAAATCTCATTGGCTAAGCACGTGCCAGCGCCAGCCGGAACTATCCAGCAAACTATCGATGGTCTAAGTAAAATAAAGGAGCGCTCCAGACCAGAGTCAGCTAAGCCTCAGGAGTATATCTACAAGACACCAACCCTCATCTTTGCATCAGTGGCGGTGTAAACCAATGGTGCATCCTGCAACTCCACGCTTACATCTATTTACGTTATTCCGTAAGCCAAGCCAATGCAGGGCTGGCCAGTAAGAAATATCTCCGCTGATTGCTCCAACGGCGCTGCGGAGATGGGATGAGAAAATGTCAGCACTAGTAGGCTGAGCTCGGCATAACGGCAGTTTAAATAATCTCCCAATCCCAGATCCAAGGCCAAATAAAAAAAAAGAATTCAGTGATTGTTTTCTCCTTTCTTTTAGTTCTCAGAGAATTTTATTAACTGGGGAATCATGACTTTTGTACGACCGTTGCTGTACGTCGCCCTCGGGCTTCTCATGGTGGTTTCCATCATCGAACTCTCCTTCATCTCAAGCATGGTCGGTTGGCTACACGGCACCGCCAGCGGAACTTTTTCTTTTGATTACCGCGGTACAAGACACAATCTCAAAGGCGTACCTGCAAACTTGATTGTTGATCAGGGACATACCAGCAACGGCGCAGCTGGAACAGCATTCGTCCTCATCGGCTGCGGAGGAATCCTCGCTTTGATTCTTCGCAACAGACCAAACCCCGGAAAGTTCAGTCGATTCTTTTATAACACGTGGCTGGTCCTCAACGTCCTCAGTCTTCTTCTTGTCCTCACGGCTCTTATCTACACCTTTGTTGTTACGAATAATCATAACGGACAACGTATCAACCCTGGTGTTGCGGCGGGTCTTGACGATGATGAGAAATATCCCCTTCAGTCATGGACACCTCAGAATTGGTTCTCAGCATTCTTGAAACTCGACCTCACCAACTCAAACGAGAGGAACGACATTGACCATCACCTGCGTATCATGCGAGGCTGGCAGTACAACCTTATCCCCTTCTTCATCATCCACCTTGCTGAGACTGTCCTTGCACTCTGGGACGCCATACTTCGACGAAAGGAACTTGTGCCAGCATATGCGCCCGCCAAGCATGCCGTCTAAGTCAATTGTGTAGACGAAAAGGATCGGCATTCTTGCAAGGATGGAACATTTTTTTTATTGGGTACATAAAGGAAGAAATGTGGTCTCTTGCCTCGGCACAAAATATACAGAGGACAAATCTTTAATGATATAATACATAGCATAATGTTAAAATTTTTACTCGCCTGCTTCATTCTTGATAGATGCCATTCGCTCAATTGTGATTACAAATCTTGTACGGAGTACACGAAGGGCGCAAATGAGACACTAGGGCGTCCAGCGGGGCTTTTCTCAACACCATAAAAGCCATCTCCAACCTCACGATACTCACCCTCGTCAACTCATCCACAAATCATATCAAAATGACTTTTTCACTCTTCATCGGCAACAAACGCTACTCCTCTTGGTCAATGCGACCCTGGGTTCTCCTCAAATCCCTCGAGATCCCCTTCGACGAGAAACTCAACCTCTTCAAACCCGGTCTTCGTCAACCCGACTTCCTCGCCTTTTCACCAACTGGAAAAGTCCCCTGCCTTCACGATGGAGAAACATCAATTGTTGTCTGGGACTCATTGGCTATCTGCGAGTACATCGCTGAGCAGTACCCCGCTGCTTGGCCAACCGACGCAGCAGCACGCGCTTTTGCTCGCAGTGCCGCTGCGGAAATGCACTCTGGCTTCGACGCCATTCGGGATGAATGTTCTATGAACGTTGGATTGAGAATCGAACTTGGAACGCCGAGTGAAGCGCTCCAGAAGGATATTAACCGCTTCAACGAGCTTTTCAAGGAGGGGCTGGACAAGTTTGGTGGACCATGGTTGGCTGGAGATAAGTTCACGATCGTGGATGCTATGTATGCTCCTATTGCTTCGAGGGTCAAGACCTTTGGTATTGAGCTGGACGGCAAAGCGAAGGAGTATGTTGATCGGTTGTTTGAGCATGAGGCTGTGCAGGCGTGGATTCAGGGCGGTATCAAGGAAACGAGCAGAGAGCCTGAACACGAGGAGAATTGTGTGAGAGGCCGAAAGGTTCTGAAGGACTTGGCCGAGGAATAAGGTATTGATGAGGCATTGGAAAAGTCTTGCTGGCTGAGGGACTAGCTACATAATGAAGAAAACCCGCGGCGCTTCGGGAGATGATTTGACCCAACAACTGTCCCAATGCTTACTTTGATTCTGAAGAGGTACCCGAAAAGCTCAGATATCGTAAGAAGGCGAAACGTCTTCCCCTACATGCCGAATGCACCAGCATATATGGTGATGATGAAAGACGAGAAGCAGATCACGATAAAAGTATCCTGCACTCCCATGCTGTCAATCCTTGGCTGAATCCCAAATGTCATAGCGCAGCCAATGATGTTTCTGATTAATATAACACTTGAGATAGCTTGACCATCAACCTCCTTGTAGCAGTCAACAACATAGGCCATCGTAAGAGCAGCTGCAACAGTCAAGCCAAGGCCAACGAGTCCCATGCCGACGACAGAACCGCTCCATGATGGCGCATTTGCGGCATCAACACCATAGAGTAGGAAACCACAGACTAGCTATCATATTTAGCTATAAAATCAAACACCATTTACACTAGGGCAAGTAGATGCTAATCAACCTATGCTTTAATAAGGGATAGTTTAATATTACCTCGCGTGCAGATAGATTACCTCCGTTGCCCTTATCCAAGCCGGTTGTACTACTTGGCTGACCGAATATTGAAAGATTTGTCGACTATTGGATCAGGGATCGTCCAAATGCTTGGGAGATCTCCTTCGCCGAGGGGGTTATCTTCTTTGCTGGGAGGGTCACCTCCTTCGCTGGTATGATCATCTCCTTCGCTGGTAGGATCATCTTCATCGTGAATAGCTCGACGGGTAACGTCAACCCAATATGAGAGTTTGGCTTCAAGTCCCTCTTCGCGGATAATCTCTAGAATCTTTTTAGCGTCGCCATCAGCCTGACGATAGATACGCAGATAGTCATAGACACTGGCACGGTCGTCGCCGAGGTGGCTGTCTATAGGGGGAGCAGGGCGGGAATCCTTATCACCCGCAGTGATTGCGTTGTTGTTGTGATCGTCAGGGTCCAGGGTCTCATAAAGTACCTCCTCAAGCTCATCGGGTATTGGGCCGCTTTCCCCCTTCAGACTCTCATCTACCACGGCCTCCCATTGTGTTAAAAGAGGAGTTTATTTGATAACCTTTAGATGACTCATAAACTCAATACCGCCACGACCTCCTCACAGCCCCGAACCTTCTTCTCAGCCTCCATGACACCGACATACGTGTCACAACGAAACCTTATCCAGCCAAGTCAGCCTTTTCTCGTGCGTCAGCATTTCTCGACGAATCTCAGGGCTGTACGCGCCTCACCTGAGTTTTCTCCGCAGCCTCCGTGGGAGTCACCCTCTCAGGTGTGAATTGCAAGCCACGCGTTGGTCATGGACATGATCTAAGCCTGATTTTCCCGGATTGCCTGTATAGCTATTTCCTTCTCCTCCTCCGTGGATCTCTTAAGCTTTGCCAGGATATCAAATAGCGCCTTCTTTTCTTACCAGGCGACTTGCCGGACCTGTATATTAATAGTTATATTACTGGTTATATAAGTGATGATATTACAGTCTAATAGAGCTAGCTTAACTAGGAATTTACTGCTAAGCTTATAATAGTTCTGTATATAGATGGAGTTAAATATAGCATCATATTACTTATTAATAGGATTATAGGTGGGAAAGCTTATTAGAGCTGCCTTTTTTACTACTGCAGCCTGAGGTGTAATCACGGGCAAGTAGGTGTAGTTATGTAGAGCCTGAATGGCTGCTGGGCCTTGGTGTTGTAGGCTGAATGATATTCTTGTTAGTAGGGGGGCTGCCATATTGTTAATTAGGGGTTTTATTATCTTGAGCTAACCTATCTTAGCCGAGTGATTGGAGCTTTTTATACCTGTGAGGGCGGTCTAATGAGTTATCTTCTGGGTTTGTTATGAGCAATTGGTCAGGCATTTTGGTATAATGTCTAAGTTGTGAGCTAGATGTGTTATTTGCAGTTGAGACTTGTGGCTGAGAGCTTATTCCGGCACATTGAACTTAGTTAGCTACCACGGCCTCCTCGCCAGGGACATCCATTCCCTCAGGTTCAATGTCACTACTCTGACTTGGAAGGCTCTGTTCCTCGACATCATCTTCATCGTCAAATGGATATATCGAAGGGAGAGCGAAGAGTGCTAGCTGCTCCTGATGTCGGCCGACATGACGCTGATACTCCTTGACGGAACGAAGGGTTTCCCTGCACATAGGACAGGAGATCCCATCTTCGATATTCAATGACTTGGTGCTGAGACTTATTCTAGCGTCGAGTTGATTTACTGGGCGATTACCAGGATGTGCCGATGTGACATGGTCTTTGCAATGGGACATTGAGTGAAAGGTCTCGCCACATGAGCTAGGGCAAATATACACTTTCCAATGATTCTGGATCTCGTGCGAAATCCAAGCACGTCTGTGGGTGAACTCTTTCTCGGCCGCCATGCAGTCTTCTGAAAGACAAACATAGGGCCGAAGATCGGAAAATACATGTCGTCTACACAATGGACGTCAGTTATTGATTTGCTGTGTTGTCACTGACAGGTTCCACTTACTTCCAGGAGATTGGCTGGTAGCAATTATTATCATGTAACAGAGGGGACATTCGAAAGGGCGGCCACTCTCAGCTTCCTTAGGGAGTGGAGGAATGCGAATCTTGTCAGTATCCGCACCGGAGGATGCAAACGATGTTTGTGTAACTCCAGAGTCGGAAAGAGCATCTTCGTTCATCGAATTCAGCTGAAATTCGCTTGCCTGAGCATGTGCCGGTAGCGAACTCGCAATAGTACTTTTGTAATCCTTGTCTTCTGCAAGGTGCAGACCAGCTGAGAGCTTCAAATGGTGACTCTTGCGGTACTTGAAATACTGCCGTCTTCTGGAGATCGCTCGCCCTAAACGCTCGGCTAGCCATGGCTCTATATTTTCGGACTTGGATTTGACATGCTGGATGTCAAATGGTTCGTAATGTGAAGCTTCAATTGGGGACGACTGTCGCAAAGCGGTCGTGGGGGGCTGGGTTTCTTATAGCAACGCTCAATCGTAGAAGGCAATTAACAATGTCTGACACATCCGCAGAAATCTGGGCCATCTCTGTTTCGGGTAGTTCGCCATTATCGGTTTCCTTTTCCTGCGAGGAAGTCTCGTCATCCTCGTCCTTAGCAGTTTCAGATCGATCCCATGGAACCTTGTGGCCTGTAGTTATAGCTGCCGCATCTTGTAGAGCCACAGTTAAATCTGCCAGAAGGGCAACTACTTGTTTTTGCAGGTGGGATGCATCTCGTAAACGGTATTGTAGCGATCGTCGCCCTGAGCTGTGGGCTCCGATATTGCTTGACCAAATTTTGAAGCGAGACTCTTCCTCACCGATTGCTGTCAAAGACGTCAGAGCTCGGCGGGCTTAACGACGTGAGCTTCTGAAAATGCCTGAGGCATGCCCGGACCGAGCTCGCGATAATGTCTTCCACCATTCTAGGTGTCAAGGGAGATTGATGAAATGAGGATAAAGATCTCGGAGCTTGTGGCGTAAGGCAGAGCCTGGTGGTCCTGGCTTTATGCTTTCCTGCGTTACCTACACTAGATCTGTTCCGCCAAGATATTGATATGGCTTACTCAACCAAGCTGAATCTTCCTTCCCAATCAGAACACTCGAGTATGCTCTGTAGATGGCAGCCTAATTGGCTGAGTTCTGATGACCTGCTATTGCAACATTTCCTGTCTTGCCAACTCATCAATATTACCCCGCTCTCATTTGCTTCTGTCATCCCCTTCTTGCCGTCGCCGTCTTTTAGTCTCAGGGGCATCGCTGAAGCAATGTCTGGTTTGGAAGTCGTTGGGGCTGTACTGGGAAGCATTCCCTTAGTAGTCTCAACGCTTGAAAACTACAAAAACGGAGTACAGATGATACAAAGGTACAGAATTTATGAGAAAGAACTTGAGAGCCTGAAACGAAATCTCGAAACCGAGCGCGTCAAGCTTCAGAACATCTGTGAAAGACTGCTAGACGGTCTTGTCCCGCCATATCGAATCGATGCCATGGTAGAAGATCCCGGCGGGGACTTATGGATTCAACAGGAAACCCAGAAAGCCATCCAGGCTAGGTTGGGGAAGTCATGGGACGTCTTTCAGTGGACGCTGAGTAATATACAGACAGCTACTGAGGCAATAAACGAGAAACTGGGAAACGGCGCCGATGTAAGTATTTTCACTTGCAGTTCTGTTATTTATAACGAACTTCATTTTTCAGTTTGTTCTTGACATCTCACTGAGGTATCATAAGCTTGAAATATCAATCGATAACAAAACCAATAGATAACATGGCCGGATATGTCACTAGCAACAAAAGAGCTTAAATGCATGAGATTTACTTTGAGCCGATCATCTTATGCCGATCAGTTAACTAACATAAGGGATGGCGTATCAAATCTTGAGTCCTTGGCAATGATGAGCATTGAGTTGGAACCGAAGAGAGGACCTTGAACAGTCCTGCCATTGAGCATGAGGGCAAGCCGTGAAAGCATTCATTGAAAGCTCCAGTTTGCTTATGAGAGCTTGGTCTTGTATTGTAGAAGACGAGCGGCTTCCATTTTGTAAGATTAATTCGTTGCCAAGAGCTGTTGGTGTGCTAGATCCGCTGGTCTCATCATTAGAGTTCCCATTTAACCGAGGAATCAGACTCCTCGCACCAGGCCGGGCAAGGAGCTTCTGGCTGCGGCGCTCATCATTGCTGCCCCAACCACAAGCCAGTCTACGGCTCGAGCAGCTACTGCAAGTTGGGCGACCTTCATCACATTTCTTGCGTCGACTTCGGCCTAAGAGCAGCGTCAGCGATTTTGCCCCTATACTGAGACTGCAGGCTTACATGAAATGCAACCGCCTTGAGACCGGCGTTGCTTTACGCGCTTCTCTGCGTGAACCCAATTTCCAGAGTAAAGTTCGAATTGCGCAAACATTGGCCTTGCAGACGTATACTAAAAACGGCCAGAAATAGGTCTGGAAGGTGAATGAGTAGATAGGCTATAAAATCTGGGGATGCGGAGTTTTACGCTCTACACTACCTACCTCGGAATAGCTTCATAATTTCAGAAGGCATTGACTCTTACCAAACAAGGAGCTTTCCCTGTAATTTACCACAGTATAAGCTAATAGAGACAGCTCTGTGGATCAGGATGCCCTCTATACTTGGGATGGTACTTCTATCACCAAGTGCTTGAATATGCCATTTCACAAGAGAGAAAACAATTAATCGCTGTGTTAATTTCATCGAGAATCTGGCAAGTAGGCATTAATAGGCACAAACAACTACTTTGAGTCTGTGCCTTAGAATCAGGCTCTTTGTCCGACCCCAAGCTTGATATCTCGCACGTGATAGGTCGTTACCTGGTTGAAATATGCAGCCAACAAGCTTGAGAATTCATCCTATCCCTTCATCAGCACATCACCTTCTTCTAATACTCACAAAACCTCACCGTTACGGAAGGACGCCTGATTATGTCTCCGAGCTCTTGTGAAGGTACCAACAATTCATCAATCGCCTCTGACGAGTCGTGTCGGTTTGAAACCATCCAGATTTTCGACACGGAGGAGCCTGAGTTTTATCGCAAAGGAGGCTTCCATCCAGTTCATATCGGTGATCATTTTGATGGGAGACGGTACCGAATCGTCCATAGGCTTGGTCATGGCGGGTTTTCCGTCGTATGGCTGGCTTATGACTCTTGGGAGTCGATCTGGGTGGCCCTCAAGATTGTAGCTGCTTCAGACTCCTCTATGATGGAAGAAAAAGCAGTCATATGGCACAATATGATTTCGAAAATGAATGACGAAAGATTCGTCACTTATAAGCGCTTCTTTCATATCGAAGGACCCAATGGCCGCCATTTATGTCTAGTCCTGCCACCTTGTGGTCCTTCTTGCAATAGCCTCTCCCAATACCTACAGAGTAGGATCCATCCTTGGCTGGCGCGTCGCGTGGCTACTCAAGCTACAAAAGCTATCGCAGATCTTCATTCTCAAGGTCTTTGCCACGGAGGTAAGCAGCCTTTCTCCTTCCCGCCTTCACTTTACTGATTCTCTAGACCTCACCCCGAGTAATATCGTCTTTCGCATCCGTGCACTTGATCATCTTGATGATCAAGGTATATACCGGCTTTTTGGTGAACCTCAACGCGATAGCTTGAGAACGATATCGGGTGAGCCTACTGGTGCAGAGGCGCCTCGGTATATCGTTGGCAACCTCGACTTCACGGCAGCAGAAGACCTCATACTCGACGATATCTGTCTGATCGATTGTGATCAAGCATTTTTGACCTCCGCGCCTCCGAAGAAAACACTTGGGATACCTCCAGGCTTTCTGGCGCCCGAGGTGGCAGTTGGAAAACCAGCCAGCCCCGCCAGTGATGTTTGGGCTCTGGGCTGTACTATCCTACAGATCAGGTCTGGCTCTTCTCCTTTCTCGATACCCAACGTCGATAGCCCAGCAAACATGCTTGGATGGATCAGCGAGTACATTGGCCGTATGCCAACATCATGGGGAGAGCCACTGTTCGACGATGATGGCCTCCCAACAACGGACACGACCAATGGCGAGTCCCTAGGTGAAATACTTGAAAACACGAGATCGCTGAAGCAATGGATCAGCGATATCTGGGATCAGCCAGATAATCTCGAGGAGCTTCAGTCAACATCAACTGCGCCAGAGAGAGTGAGGGATGAGAACAAACCATATCTGGAATGTTACAGCAACAAATTTTGGAAACCTGCCGCCATCAGGATTGATAATATCTATCTCGGAGCATACTACGAAAAAGTTGATAAGATCATTGAGTCACTGCCGAAAATATCAACGCACGAAGCTGACTTGCTATATCATCTGATGTCCAAGATTTTTGTCTATGAGCCCGCACAGCGAGTATCTGCAAGAGACATGTTGGCTCACCCATGGTTTCATGTGGACGGCACAGCATAAGTATGTGCTTCTAATAATTATAATGCTTAGCAGAGTCAATAGATAAAATATCAGTACAGATTCAGGGTGATGTATTGGGTCATTTAAAGGAAATAACACTTATCCAGCATCCGGTGGTTATTCCCGGAGTGTCGAAGTCTAGAAGCCGGCTCTGAGCCGGCGGGTAAGCTTCCGGCCTGGTCTGGGGTTGCCACGCCGGGATATCCAAGATCTTATTCATGCAATCGTCATCAAAACAAGGTGACTATTGACCGATATACGGATGCTCTCCGTTTTCGGTGTGGCTCATCCGCAAAAATTCTCGAGATAATCCTCAAGGATGAGAATGTTGTTCTCGCAATGTTCAAAGCTTCTCCGGCTTCGCTATTGGTGGGGTGACGGTGAGACGATGGGAACGGAGTGAGCGAATTGCCCCTGACGTCGGTGCGATTGAACGAAATGAAGAAATACTTTAGATCACATATAAACGATTGAATGCATAAAGTATTCATCCCCTTACAATAATCGGTCTAGAGTCAATGGTAGCATTCGTGGAATGTTGACCATCCTGTCACACGATACGGTCACGTGCTTCCACAAGATCCTGAGTCATCAGAATCACCCCGCCAAAATCTTTGACCCCTCCAAAATCTCGGGCTCAAATTGGGGCAACGAGACCTCCTTTTACCAGACGTTTCCCACTCCATTCTTGCATAGACGAAGACGAGATCGAAAACGAGACCTATAGACATATACTAGACGAAGCCATAGCACACGATTGTTACACCGACCCTTCACCGACAACCCTTCCCCTCCTCCAACCCCGCCATCATGAGCTTCGACGCTGAGAGCGCGGCTCCAGTGCTCGCCACAGCCGACTTCAAGACTCTCGGTCCCTTGGCCGCTGATCTTGACAAGCACCTTACTCTCCGAACCTACCTTGGAGGTTATACCCTGAGCGAGGCCGACGAGAAGGTCTGGACTGCTCTCCGCACCAACAAGGTCGCCATTGGCCTCGTCCGAAAGGGCGCCTACGCCAACATCACCCGATGGTTCAAGTTCATCGAGGATGCTCACCCTGAGCTGAAGGAGAAGCTCAACTCTGGCAAGGAGAAGCGCGTTGGTGGTGCCAACTACAACATTGGCCTCCAGAACACCGAGAACGGTGTCGTCACCCGTTTCCCTCCCGAGCCCAGGTATGTTCTTCACCGAACAAGCATCGCGTGACTTTACTGACCCTTCGCAAGTGGTTATCTTCACATCGGTCACGCCAAGGCCGCTCTCCTCAACGATTACTTCGCCAAGACTGCCCCCGATGGCAATGGCAAGCTCCTCGTCCGATTCGACGACACAAACCCCTCCAAGGAGAAGCAGGAGTTCGAGGACTCTATTCTCCACGATCTCGAGTTGATGGACATTAAGTACGTCTCCGTCACTCACACCAGCGACTACTTCAAGGAGCTCTACGAGATTGCCGAGCAGATGATCCTCGACGGTAACGCATACGCCGATGACACCGACCCCGAGATCCAGAAGGATGACCGCAAGAACCGTCTTGCCAGCAAGCGACGCGATCGTCCTGCTGAGGAGAGTTTGGCCATGTTCAGAGAGATGAAGAATGGCACCGACCTCGGCCGAAAACACTGCATTCGCGCTCGTATTGCTTTTGACTCAAGCAACGGCTCCATGCGAGACCCCGTCATCTACCGATTCCCCAACTGGAAGGGCGCCGAGCCCGCTCCTCACCACCGAACCGGCTGGGACTGGAACATCTACCCTACCTACGATTTCGCCTGCCCCGTCGTCGACAGTCTCGAGGGTGTCACCCATGCGCTCCGAACGACCGAGTATGCCGACCGCAACGAGCAATACCACTGGTTCATCGACAACCTCAAGCTCCGCAAGGTCAACCTCTGGGAGTTTGCCCGTATCAACTTTATCCGAACATTCCTTTCCAAGCGAAAGCTCACCAAGGTCGTTGAAACCGGTCGTGTCAGCGGCTGGGATGATCCTCGCCTGCCTACCGTCCGCGGTATCCTCCGTCGTGGTTTGACGGTTCCCGCTCTCCGTGAGTTCATGTTGAAACAGGGACCTAGCCGAAACATTGTCACCATGGACTGGACAACTATCTGGGCTATCAACAAGCGGATGCTCGACCCCGTTGTGCCCCGATACATGGCTATTGAGGAGAAGGATGCCGTTACTGTTACCGTGACTGGCGGTCCTGAGAAGTCATACAAGGAGGATAGGCCCAAGCATGTCAAGAACCCCGACGTTGGAACCAAGCAGGTTACATTCGGACCCAAGCTTCTCCTCGACCAAGCCGATGTTGCTGAATTCGCCGACAACGAGGAGATCACCCTGATGAGCTGGGGTAACGCCATTGTCCGCGGCATCGACAAGTCCGCCTCTCCCATCAAGGACCTCAACCTCGAGCTGCATCTCGCCGGCGACTTCAAGACCACCAGCAAAAAGGTCCACTGGCTAGCGGCCGACCCCGAGAACCTTGTCAAGGCTGAGCTCTGGGACTTCGGCTACCTCATCACCAAGGACACACTAGAGAAGGATGACAACCTCGACGACTACCTCGCCGAGACCACCGCCTGGAAGGTCGATGCGCTGGTCGACGCTAGCATCGCCGCCCTCAAGGAGAACGACTTCATCCAGCTCGAGCGCAAGGGATACTACCGTGTGGACAAGGCTCTTGGCCAAGGACCCGACGGCCGAGCTGTCCTGTTCAAGGTCCCCACAGGTGGCCAGAAGGGTTAGAGGAAAAAAAATAGAGGCGGGGAGGATGGAAGTCTTGTGATTTGATGACGGACATGTAGTTATGAAAGACAAAGTACCGTAGTATAGAAATGCGAAAAAGAGAAAAAGATCCGGACCATCATGAACTCCCTTGCACACCAATGCTCAACTTTGCATGGAGGGCATGTCACGCTGTTCTTTTCGCGGTAATGATTCGTTCTGCTGCGAGGTTTTTGATGTCAGTGCGATACTTTCGAACATGGATAACCGGAAAATCCGAGAATCCCTGCACAGAACGAACTTAATGATATGCATATTAGACCACTACGATTATCACTATCTGCCGGCGGATTCATCATTGCCCATGAGCCGTGAAACGAGTGGTCGCGCTCATATGTTAAACTTTCGGCTGATAAAAATCGTCGCCCGCGCGCAACTACCTATGTAGACTAGTCTAGTCGATGCCTGCCTGTAAGGTTAAACTTTCGGCTGCTAACACTGGTGATGAGAACACGATATTTTATTTTCCACAATATAAGCTTCTACCGCGCGCGAGGTGACGCACGTCGTACTGGCAATCGCGCAGCCGCGCGCGCCAGAACATGACATCCTTGCCCTGTCTATACATAAACAGTAGAATTGTTCTTTTATTATTCTTCAGACTATGCAAAATGCAGCTGGACTCTGTTGTAATTGGTCCATGTATGAGTTACATAAGCGGGAGAGACGTGATTATTCGCAACTACCTTATGATATGGGCATAAATACCAGCCGGCAGTTTAAGATGGTAGTTTCTGAGAAAAGGAGATTACAGTACGTACACAGCTGTCAGTCAAGGGCCGTCGACTTTGACGACAATAGAGTTTTGCACTGTTAGTTACGCGTTCAAGGTTTAGCCAGGATAACGGCACTTGGTAGGTAAATGCATCTTCTATAGCTGAATCTCTCAAGAGAAACGTGGCCGGCATGTATATATAGATACTTAACTCACGCTCGTTTTCTCAAATAATTAATAGATAGGACAGTTCACTCACACAGTTCTTCACCGAGCTCTTCCATTTGTCTACTTCTGCTTCCAAGATCGCCATCATGCGGAACATTCCCCTTTCTGTCTTCGTTCAAGGACTTGCGCTGTGTTGCTTCAGCAATGCAGCAGTCACAGGCTCTCACCAGCGCATCACTAAAGAGTCGCATTGCCCTCCGGTGAATGGTACCTTTTCGATTAACAATTATCGACTGTATGCCGAAAACGCAGCTTGGGACCCAATCGGGTGCAAGTTTTACGCTGGGTACGTATATATCTCTCCTAGAAATTGGAACTGTTACTCACTCACTGTTCGTGTAGCGGAGACTTCAATGCCACTGTTCTGGTCTACGATCCTTACAAGGCAGACTACCAGATCCTAGAGTTCCCCGGCATCACGGATACTGATCCATACCATATTTCCGGTGTCGACTTTGACGCCAGTAGCGGGGCCATGTTCTTCTGCGCCAACAGCGGTCGAGCGTTCCTGACCAACGGCCAGGATCTCTCGGGACCCAACAAGATCATCAAGTGGGATGTGAGGAAGATGGAGGTCGTCTTCACCGCAGACCTGGCGCCCTTCCAGAAGGAGTACAAGAACAAGTTTGGGCATGTCGCCGCGGGCTTCCAGGACATGGCCGAGGACAGCGAGGGGAACAGCTACTCGCCCACCACGTTCGGCGGCGAAGCCATCGCCAAGATCTCAAAAGGCGGCTCCGTCAGTGCCTTCTACCTCTCCAACACCACCGCCGCCAACGCCACTGCAAGCGCGTACCTTTACGGCGGCATAGCATCGCTGCCCCAGCACAACAAGCTCGTCGTCGCCGACGCCCAGCAGGGCACCTTTGTCACATTCAACACCCAGTCTTCGTCGCCACACCCGACTGCTGTCAAGATCAAGAACATGCCATCCAACTACACCTCCATCGCATGCGACGCCATCATCACGCCCACGCGCTACCCAGGCCAGCAGATCATCCTGTGCGCAGAGGATTTCCTAGGCGGCAACGGAGCTGTGACTGTCTTTCAGAGCAAGGACAACTGGAAGAGCGCCGAGTACCTGGGCGCGGTGTTCAACGAGCTGAAAGATTTCATTGTCGTGACGCCCCTCGAGATTGCTGGGCAGATCTTCTACCTCCCCTTTGCGTCGAATGACGGTGGTTCGTTTGGCTCTGATGGTAAACGTGCTAGCTTTCCCTTTGTCGAAATCACGGAGCAGGTCGATAAAATCGTGGCGAAGGGCAAATGCGAGTAGCCGTCAAACACTGTGTTGCCAGCTTCTTTTCGGGGGCAGAGACTTGTAGACAGCTTTGATAGGCGTGGTCGAGAAACAGTTGATAGATGGATTCACTCTCATGACGGAAGATTTATATACGAGTAATTCTATTTATTGCTGGAAAACAATTCCCTTTTACTACTGAGTATATAATTCATAATTATTGACGTCCCCGTCCCCATTGAACGTTAAATACGCGGGGTAAACACCACCTTCAGGCCCCGACACGCTAGAATGGCCCTATATTCTATTCTTAGAGCCACTAACCCCACTACAGCAGCCTTGATGTCAGCCTAGAAGGGCTGCTCCCGCATCGTGGCGTAGAAAACGGCCCATCGGAGCCTCGCTCTTCTTAAAAAGCTCTCACGTTGCGGTGAAGGACTTGACTAAAAAGGCACTACCAATGTATGACAAAGGCAAAAGGGAATCTGACTGACGGTGACGTGAGATTCGAGTAATTATATAATACGAGATGCTGCATTGAGCGATGGATGAGACATTCTCCACAGTTTCTGACGTAGAACAAGACGGAAGATCGGGAAATACGAACAGAGGAAATTATCTGATCTGCTATTTTGGTTCCTCACTTCCTGATGCTGTGGTCCCGAATGGGCCATGGTTTGCGGGGATGCGCCCGACTTGGCGATGATTCCGATACTCACAGGCAAAAGCACCTGTTCAATACGAGTGAACCTGCTTCAATCATGCCCAAATGCAGACAATCACGAGGTAGCAATTAAGAAATAATACTACCGTTTTATGCTTGTTCTGTGCCGCTTTATGCTTATGCATAGTTCTACGCCTCCCGGTGCGGTTCATCAGCTGATAGTTGAATACGAGATCCAGCTTCGGCCTGTCGATCACCTCGTGTTGCTGAACCCACGAGGTCTCTTCTACAAGGGAAGTTGAAGTTGGAGCTCACGGTGAGCTATGTCACGGATCCGTATAGCTTGTGGGACTGAGCTTAGAATAGCTGGAGTTGCTATGTCATAAGGTAAGTCCACCGTGTAGAACATCTATATAAACAGCCCTCATCCTCTCCCTTCTCATCTCATCTCATCATCACACACTCACACATCTCCTCTCCCAAAAAAACAAATAAACTACTCCAAACACACTCAAAATGAAGTTCTCCGCCGCAGTCTTCACCCTCCTCGCCACCACCGGCGTGACAGCCGCACCCGCCGCTGAAACCGTCAACATGATGGCCGCAACCCCCCAGTGGACCATCCGCGACGCCAAGCGCTACTGCCGCTCCGACGACTCCATCTGCAACTGGAAGTTCGGCATCGACACGGGCGACGGCAAGCCCTACGAGTGCCGCTACGACGTCAAGGGCCCCGGCGCCAGCAAGAAGCGCAGCGCGGGTCCCAGCACCTGCGGCGACTTCACCATCACCTCTGGCTGGAGCGACCAGTTCGGCGCCGACAACGGCTTCACCACGCTCTCTGTCGTTTCCAAGTCGAAGCGTCAGATCATCTGGCCTGCTTATACGGATAAGCAGCTGGCTGGTGCCAAGATTGTTAAGCCTGATCAGTCTTATGCTCCTGCTTCTCTCCCCAAATAAGCGACACTGGATTAATGGATTGAAGGATTGGGGATTGACGTATAATAATTGCTTGTACATATTTGAAGCACGGAAGGCTTAGGGTCACAATACATAAACGGATTCAGCATCATTGGTCAATTATTCCCGAAGTGAAATGTGACGTCGCTTCGTCGGCCGAGTGCCGACGGGCTTTCGGCCGGACGGTTCGGCACCTTGTAACGCAATCAGCATTGCACCACATGAGCAAGCGCAATAATAACAGCCAGTATGACACTGAAGATTTGGCAACGGGTAATAATTAGTAATAGCCAGCCGTTGAATATCGGGTAGTTACCCGTTAGGCTTTGGGCGAAATCTTTGTCTTGTCAAGATTCACCCATGGATTTGAAGACTGAGCAGGTAGCAGACCAACTTTTCTCATTAACAGTGAGAGTTATAGTATTGTCTGCTGAGAAAACATGAAACGAATGAGTTTCCTACAATATCTCCGACCAATAAACATCAATAGCATCGCATCAATTGCTCTTGGCCAATATTGAAGTGCGCTACCCGCTTGCACCAACTTCAGTTTCGCGGTCCAAAAAGCCCGGCTACCCTGCAGATGGCACATTCACAAACTTTGCCCGACGTTGGGTGTTGCTAGTGGTACACGGTTGTCTAATGACCAAAGGCTTCCTAGTTACATATATACATCAAATTAAACTCGCGACGAGGATTTTGTATCGTGTTCGGAGGTTTCGGCTACTGCTCTCATCAAATGGAATCTGCGTCTGCCAAATTTACTATTGATGGTGCTGTACAGGATGGATGCGTAGGTGGTGCGCTCTCAGTGAAGAAATGGCAATTATCTATTGTCAATCAAGACCCGAACTCCGTAGTGCCGCACTTGGACAGCTCTCTTATTCACCTTTGTTGACGCTGGCGAATGCCGGTGGTTTGACGTCCGCCGATCATTAGCCGCAACTCCAGTGACTTGAAGGCGACAGAAGATCCCCGCCCAAAATTTAGCTTCCTCAGCGGAAAACCACAAAACTCAAATGTGTCGCCTTGTCTCCAAACACACAACTGCCCAAGATGTCAGTTTCGTGATACGTGAGAGTACCAGAAAGGCAAGGTCAATGTTGCTGTGCATTCGCAGACCGTTTCCACAATTGATGCACGTCCAACCGTCGGGACGTAGATCACTAGCCTCGCAGATTCTATTCTAGAAGCCTGCCCTAGGTCACTGGAACTCGCCACGATGATGGATGTGGCTGCTGCAGACAAGTTACCCAACCTCCAAATGCTGCGATACGTCAATGCGGCTAGAGAAGCGCCGCGACGTGAAGGTCATGGCGGGGAACAACATCTCATTCAATCCCGCAAAAGAAGCACCCAATTACAATACGCGCCAGCGTCAAAGTCAATCAACACCAAGAGGCCTCACTCTGCACCGCCAAAAGACGCGTCGACACAATATATACTCACCAAAAACGCAAATTAAGATCGTCCAAATAAAGTCAATTGAGGCGTTCGCCAAGCTGAAACAAGATGAAGTCAGGCTCACCACTCAGAAACGGTAGTAAAACTCAAGACCGATGACACGCGTATTGTCTTAGCTTGGCGCGTACCAATTGACTTTCCCCCCCCTCTCTACCAGAAAAGTTACACAGCGAGCTCCGTTGCTGGGATACATAGCCACACGGGTATTTTATACGAGCGCGTGAGGTGGATTCTGCAGTCGCCGGGACGCTCGGGGGAAAGAAATGTCATGCTTTTTTTTGTTGCTGTTTACTCCGCCAAGTAATGACGGTCTGCCAAGAAGCCCCTTGATCAAACTGGGCATTAGCACCAAGAGGCCTTAGCACCAGGCATGCACAAAACCAGGTTTTCTACGTCAATAAAAGGAACATGTCTATGACTGTATCCTCAATGAAAAGCTCATTCCTCATTCCAGTAACTCCCATGGTCTCGCGTGAGAAAAGACCTCAAACCTTGGGTTCCCTGCAGCACACCATGTTTCAGTGCTCGCGGAGGAAGAATAAGGTAATATTTAAGCATACCAGGGGCTGGACCAATAAACCCAGCAGAGTGGGTGGATTTGGCGCATTAAAGTTTAGCGCCCTCCCTCTGTGAAAGGGGGGAATGTTTTAGAAGAGTACTTTGAAGCTGTCATAGATTTGAGGGGAGGCGGAAGTATATTGTTATCGTGCAGGGGCTTGCGTGGCCTGCTCAATCTCGCTCTAGCACAGGAGATCTTGGCTTTCTTTGTTATTGCGATGGACCTCATTTTGTCTCATCCCCGACTCGTCATGTTTGTCCAACAGGCTCTCTTACAGTTCTCGTCTTGACT
Organism: Fusarium sp. NRRL 25184; assembly: GCA_013755755.1. Classification (NCBI taxonomy): domain Eukaryota; kingdom Fungi; phylum Ascomycota; class Sordariomycetes; order Hypocreales; family Nectriaceae; genus Fusarium; species Fusarium sp. NRRL 25184. Next base: position 11,247 of record JABSSZ010000373.1, on the reverse strand, counting down.
TCAATTCACCTCCATGCAATCCATCATGCACTGCAAATCAGGTCCATACCCTTTCAAAAATGTCAATTACGTGGCTCCCTTGGCCAAGACTTGGACCATTTGCCAATAAAGTCACCCATGTCACTGGCGTCTTGGCCCTTCAACCTTCTTGTCTCGTCGATAGGTCAAAACCCGCCAAGAAAACACACTCTCGTCGCAGCGCCTGCACTGCCCCGATGCCCAGAGACTTGGCTCGTACCAATAAACTTACCAGTGCCATTTTATTTCCCCCCTTGTTTTTGTGTGTCTGGTGCCTTTTGTACGTTCGTAGTAAAGAATAGATCCCCGGCTTTCCGTCCCACCTTTGATCTACCCAGATCTCTCTTCTGTCTCTTTTTGACGGGTTTCTTTACTTTTGCATTCGCTTTTTTGCCGTAAACTTTGACATCGAAAACGCTCGTTCTTATCCCATTTGGGCTTTTATTTCCTGGTCCTGTCTTCTTTGGGAGGGAGGGTTTAGTTCACACGCTGAGGTCTGGTGCTTGTGTCGCTCGCTTACAAGCTACCTCGATTGACCACCATATCAAGACGTCGCTTCATATCGACATCCATTTTCTTATAGAGGGATTCATACCTAGACTGGGCGACATCATGTTTTCTTCACCGACAGCCTTTGTGGCTCAGGCTGCGCTTCTGGGAGGTCTTCTCGTTCAATCGGTCGACGCACAATATTACAAGATTGGAACAAAGGGTATGTGATGCTGACGACCGCAGTGGATGGGGGAGAAATACTAACCACGATACAGATGAGATTAAGCAATCAGCACGAACACTTGCGTATGATCTCATGTTGCAATATGACGGTAACCAGACTGGCATGATTCCCGGTATCTTGCCCGGTCCTCCAACGGAATACAAGGGCGACTACTACTGGTGGGAAGGCGGAGCCATGATGGGAACATATATCGGTGCGTCGGCATTGACAGCTCATCGAAACGGATTGAAGACTAACCGGGGGCAGATTACTGGAAGCTCACCGGCGACGAGAGCTACAACCACGTAGTGATGGAGGGCATGCTTCACCAAACAGGCGACGGCCACGACTACATGCCCAGCAACCACAGTGCATCCCTCGGAAACGACGATCAAGGCTTCTGGGGCATGTCCGCCATGCTCGCAGCAGAGAACAAATTCCCCAATCCACCCGAGGACAAACCCCAATGGCTCGCCCTCGCACAGGCCGTATGGACGACACAGGCTAAGCCCGAGCGACACGATGACGAGTGTAACGGTGGAATGCGATGGCAGATTCCTTTCACCAACTCTGGATACGATTACAAGAACAGTGCGCTTGTCCCGAGATTTAATGATGAGAGTGGGAACTGACTTTTACAGCCATTGCCAACGGATGCTTCTTCAACCTCGGTGCTCGTCTTGCGCGATACACTGCAAATGAAACGTATGCGAAATACGCTGAAGAGACGTGGGAGTGGCTCTGGAACGTCAACTACATCGATCACGAGAAGTGGCTAGTCTACGATGGCGGACACGTCGGAAAGAACTGTACCGACATCAACAAGGCCACCTTTTCCTACAACGCCGCCATTCTCATCCAAGGCGCTGCCTTTATGTACAACTTTGTAAGTCCACCTACCTCTGCACCTAAACATCCACTTACAATTCGCAGACCAATGGTTCCACTGTATGGGAGGACCGCATCGACAAGCTCCTCGACGCGACGCTCAAGAACTTCTTCCCCAAGGACATCATGTACGAAGTCCCCTGCGAAGGCCGCAAGGGCGCCTGCTCGACCGACATGTTATCCTTCAAGGGCTACGTACATCGCTGGCTCGCCGTAACAACACAAGTCGCGCCCTTCACCGCGGAAAGAATCCTCCCCGTACTGCAGACATCCACCGAAGCAGCCGTCAAGCAATGCACGGGCGGAGACTCGGGTCGCAAATGCGGTTTCTACTGGAGTGGAGGCGAATTCGTGGACCCTGCAGTCGACGAGACGAGCGGTGCGGGCGAGCAGATGAACGTGCTAGCTGCGGTGTCGATGTTGTTGATAGGCGATGCTGAACCGCCTGCGACGAATAGTACAGGTGGTATTTCGAAGGGCGATCCCAAGGCGGGCGAGGATTCGCATGATAATCCGGAGCCGGAACCCATCACGACTGCGGATCGGGCGGGAGCGGGTATCCTGACGTTCCTGGTCCTTGCGAGTGCGGTTGGAACGTTTGGATGGATGTGTTTTGATTGAGCGATTTGAGTAAGGCGTTTGTTTTAAACATTTATACAAGAAACTCGACTGGCGAGCGAGGAATGCTTTTTTGTTTGTTCTTTTGTTGGAGAATGGAGTTACGTGTCCCACTAGGATTGAAGGGATTGACAAGACCTTGATGGGAGATACCCAATGAAAGGCAGCATTCTGATAGATTCGTTTAAATATGAATGCTTGATAAGTTACTCTTATTTTTGCGCTTGTCTTGACCTTTGGACCTGTTTAAGTGAGTGAATGTCACGCTTGGGAATTGTGCGGACATGCTCATGCTGCATGCGGACGAACTAAACTAAACACCCACGATTGTGAAGCATATTGACGTATCGCAAAGAAAGGAAAAGAATAGAGAATAATTGTTAGCGATGGTCAGAATTAGCTACGATAATGCTCTGGTGCTGCCATGAAGCTTTCGCTAAGCCAACGAGGTCAATAAGACATGGTCGCAAATGTATCATGCTCGATGGAAGCTGCTGGAGACTTGTGGCTGAGAGCTTTTATCACCACAGAGAACGCAGCTGCTGGTGGCGTGAAACTGGCTAACTCATCGTAAATTGTGGAGCCGGCGCCATCTTTAGTTCCAACCTCGCAGCCTTTCGCCTTTAGGCCAAGATTTATCAACCTTCATCACCTCAATCAGGCACGCAGCGCATTAACTCCTCACATCAACAGCAAAGGCTGCCACTTCTATCGAGCGCCCAATCGACGCCATGGCCGAATTACCCACAGCGATGCCCGCGCCAAGGACAGCGTGAGAAAGCGACCTGCTAGCACCTTGCCAGCACATGGCGACTCTGAAGATTCCTCTTCTTCGGGCGACGAACGCGACGAACCTCGAATCAAGCGCAACAAGAAGGGCGCAATCTCGGCATCACCGACGAGTCAAAGAAATCCCGATCAAGATCACGGCCCTACAACCTTTCGCGCGAATCGCGAAATGCCATTATCAGACACAAACGATGCCACGAAGCGGAAGGACTGGTACGATCAACCGACACTCAAGGGCCTCGCTCGCGCTGCCTCTAATGTGCGCATCACAACTACCTTCAATTTTGCGCCCGACGTCTGCAAAGATTACAAGAAGACAGGTTTTTTTGTGGTTTTGCGGAGGCGTGCGTGTTCGCCCACATAAGAGAAGACGTTAAGCAAGGATGGCAGCTCAATAAAGAATGGGAAGATGTGGGAAGGGGCAAGAAGAAGATCAGTGGTGGCAAAAATGCAGATGCTCTCGAGGATGAGGCAGATATAGAAACACTGGACAAGATCCCTTTTGAATGCAGCATCTGCGAGAAGCCTTATAAGCAACCTATCGTCACTAAATGTGGCCATTATTTCTGCGAGGCATGTGCCTTACAGAGGTATAGGAAGGATCCAACATGTAAGAGCTGCGGGGCTGCGACCAACGGAGTTTTCAACACAGCGTCGAAATTGGAGAGGCTGTTGCGGCGGAAGAGAGAGCATGAAAAGAAGCGGGATGAGGCAGCACAAGAACCAGATGATTGAGGGAGCGTGGACTAGAGATAGAGACAGGGGCAGGAAGACCGTTCACATTCGTAGTGGCACCAAGAAGAGTGGAAAGAATCTGGGAAGGTAGCGAGTTTAACGAAAAAGCCCGCCAACCATATCTCATTTCCAGTTGATGGAAAGGATACCTTCGAATGCCGTCGGATCAAGCCTACTAAGAAAGGCGTCATATCCACTTCAACAACCACCAAGCCCTCAACTCGAGATCATGACGCAAAGACCTTCTAAGCAGCTTGCTGAATGCCACTATGAAACACCAACGACGCAACAAAGCGGAAAGGCCGGTACGATCATCTTTCATAAAGGATTCCAATCGTACTGCTTCCAACGTCCGCATGTCCACCGCAGTGGACTTGTCCCCAGAGGTTTGCAAAGATGTAACATATTGCACGGTTACAGTTACACGTGTGTGGCTTTGGCACGATATGGTCAATACACAACGAGGATTGCAATCTAGGAAAGACTGAGAGATCAGCGGCAAGTAGAAAAATAGTCCTGTCTAAATTATAGTCTTACGAGTCATATTTCGTCAGTTTATGAGATTAATGAGCAAGACCCTGAGAACCGTGTTGTTAAGAAATGGACACATTATCTTTTTGAATCCTGTACCTTGCAGGGGTGTGCATAGGACCCGAGTTATGAGCTTCATCCCATTGCGGCGGTGCAGCGATGATGCCTTTTGATATGATGTTGAAACTTGAGAAGGGGCTGGAGGAAGAAGGGAGAGCGAGGGATGAAGTGGTCGAAGCATAATACGAAGTTGATATGCCCCAAAGAGTCTGATGATCAGATGAGGGGATGGCTATTTAAAGTGCCTCTTGTCCACTGTCTGACTGCTCAGGTGAAACCAAATTCGCCCTTGGCGGTAACTGCCCCTGTATTCCTTGGACTCTCAAAGCCTACTATAAGACCAGATGAATTTGGACAGCTGCAAGCTAACCGTCTCAGACTCTTTACCTGTGACCAAGTCGATAGGTATTGCACTTATTGATCTTAGAATTGACTCGTGGCGCCGGAGTAAGGTGGAAGAACACACCTTGGGCGAGTTATCACGATCAAATCCACCAACCCTCCCTTGGTGTAGGTCTGCTCGATTGCCTCACATAATCTCTTCACCTGAGATGTTCCATGTGTATGTGTCGAAATTCGTTCACCAAAGTCGTGGGAGAATATCAGTTGTCTGAATACGATTGCAAATTTGAACTTCATGACAGGTCAAGGAGGGTCAGACGGATTCAGTCTTTGTAATGACGCCATTCCAACAGGCACATTAATCTTCCTTTATCTTTTCTAGAACCATTCTGGTCTCAAACTGTATCTTGATCCTGCTCGGCCTACCCGTTATCCCAGCCACTCCCCGAAAACCAAGCCAATCACTTATCTCAGTGACTCAGTCCACCAACACGCGTGAGTTACCGCACCGTCATAGTATGGAAGTTCCCGAGCTTTCCAAGACTCTTAAACCACGCAATACCCTTGAAAACGCATTTACAAACTTCTCTCTCTCTTTGACCCCAAGTTCTCTGTGGTGATATAAGCTCTCAGCCACAAGTCTCTCTTTCAACCGTGCTTGTATCAATCATGGCAACCACAGCTGATAACGTATACGAGTTCTACAAGCCCTCAAAAACAGTGGCGATTGCCGTTTGCGTAAGCTTTGCAGTTCTCACTTTTGTTCACTTATGGAACATCCTTCGGTATCGGACATGGTTCTGTCTCACTCTCGTCCTTGGAGGACTTTGTACGTCGCAATTCACTAGAAAGACTACTGATCATCTTTCTGACACTTGCCTCATAGTTGAGACTGCGGGCCTTGCCGCAAGGTTATACTCTACCGATCACCTAAGGGACCAAGGATCTTACGGCACACAAACACTTCTCGTTCTTCTGGCACCCATCTTCTTCTCCGCGGCAATCTACATGTTCCTCGGTCGACTAATCCGAGCCTCCGACCATCCAGATCTTTCCGTGATTCGAATACCGTGGCTTTCCAAGTTCTTTGTAACAGCTGATGTTTTGTGTTTCGTCGTTCAGGCTTGCGGTGCAGGAATTATTGTTAACGCCAATAACACAGCTGATCAAAACAGTGGAAAGAATGTCATGCTCGCAGGACTGGCTCTCCAGGTTATAATACTGGTCATCTTCCTATATTGTGCGGGAACATTCCACGCACGACTTGCGAGAAGAGGACTCATTGGAGCGATTAACCCAAACATTTTCTTGGTGACAATGCTCAGTGAGCTATATGTGTGTGCGATACTAATTCTATTCCGAAACGTGTTTCGACTCGTTGAGTTTGGGCTTGGAGATGATGGATATTTGCAGGCGCATGAATGGCCGATTTACGTCCTTGATATTCTCTTCATGGGACTCGTTATGGGGTTGTCATTGAACTGGTACACCGCTGATCTGACGGCTGATTGGAACCCTTATAGACGGTATCCAATACCAAGCAGGGCCCAGATCAATATGATAGAGTTGCGGGCGTCTAGACTAGTATGAGAGACGAAAGAGTCTTACCAATTGGTGCTCTAGCTTTGATAGAAGTAATTACACACGAGATAGAGTTTCAGAAAATATTAAAGCTTGATTGACAATCGTCGAAGATGGGACATGCTACCTATACCTTAGATCGATAGACGAGCCAATAGATCTCGAGATATTCTGGTGTGCTTCTTGTCAGCAGCTACTGCATGTCCAAGGATATCCTGGTCATTGGAGATAGCTTGAAGAAATAGAGTTTGTCCACGACAGCCCCGACCAACGCACGGCTACACGGAGAAATTCTCGCGTTTCGGTGTAATATCCACATCATTACCCCAAACTCTAATAACCGATCACATTATCCCCTTCGCGAGACATGACTCTTCTCAATGCTACATATTTCCTCACAAGTCTATCCCCATCCCGAAAACTCATCGCCAAGAGAAACGATAGTCGTACAAACTTGACAGCGGGTGGCTTTAGCACCGTCGAAACTACACAAACGAGTGGGGAGAAGATCAGCAGCACCAACTCTTGAGCTAGCCAGGGTAGACATAGAAAATCGAACGGTTCCCCACGTTCTCCAGACGTTGGGATGCCAAGATATGGGGACACTGACGTCGAAAAAACGACGACATTTCCAATTTGGCTGTAACGTTTTCGATGAGGATTTAAAGTTACATTGGAGATAGAGTACCGAGAGCCAAGGGCTCGGCGATAACGTTTTAGCATCGGAGAAAAGTGGTGAAATCGGAAATTGATCGTATTCTATGCTTATGCTTGTGTTGATATCGCCTTCTGATATTGATACATCTAAATAATCGCTCACTTTGCCTCCCATGCGTTACTTTGTTAACTTGATCAAAATGATTCCTCTACTCCAAACAGACATCCGCCACAGTGTACAACTTAATTTAGTCATCGTGGTGGTTAAGCTCATCAGCGACCAAGCTCAAGATATTCTCCTCCCCTGGAACATTTTGCGGGAAGCGAGCGTTGTAGCCGATGACAGATCGGGCCTTCAGATAAGTTCGTGTAGGAATAGAAACCTTTCGAGTGGAGACGAGCCACTTGACATTCTCACTACAGGGCGGTGTAGTAAGCGAGCCCGAGTATCTAAGACAACAAAAACCGTCAGCGGGCATCACTTTTTCTTGGCATGCTTAGTAGAACTTACGATTGGAAATCACCCTCGTTAAGAATCGATACAATCTCGGACATTTTGAGCGACTTGATGTGAGTGGTTTGTCCCAGGGTCGCAATCTTATCCACCGAGTTGAGAACCGTAGTAACGACAGTGGATTTCGTAGCAGGGGTGCCCTTGCGCGTCTCCCTGAATTTATACGACCCGGTCACTCCGTCGTCGAGATCAATAAAGACACCGATGACGGCGAGTTTGTTGTCCGCGCTGGCGTGGACCATGTGCATCTCCATGGCCTGACTGGTGCCGTTGTCGATGTGCTCGCTGGGAAGATGGAAGTGGAACTGCTTCAGATGATATGCCGTGTTTTCGATGGTGATTTTACCGCCGAGGCCTTCGGTGACGACTTCGACGGTGCTTCCCAGGTTCTCAAACTCAGCGCCCTTGGTGAAGTTGGGGATTTCGATGTTTAGGTCTGAGGCGGGGATGATGGTGAATGAACCGTCGGCGAGGTTGATGGGGGATTGGTGGTGACCAGTTGCGCATAGTTTGTTGGCCTCGGGGTCCAAGTTGTACCAGTTTGCTGGGCCCTATTCAAAGGTCAGTAACTTATAACTTGTGACAGAGACTGCAGATGAAGGCTTAGGAGATTGAGGAGCGTACATTGGCATCAAAGTATCCAAACTTGGGAGCATGAATAACATCAGCTCTGCGATGAAGATGCGTTCCATACGCGCACGACGCATGAACCTGCGGTGCACACGCAGCCAGAACAGCTAACAAAGATATCCAAGAAGTCATATTTGAAAAAAGGTATTAACGTGAAAAGCTGGGGAAACCGTTGACACTGAAGAAACAAGGTGAAAAACAAGCTTATATCGATCTCAAACGAGAAACACTCTCCTTTTAAGTATTCTTTCATCCCATCCCTACAATCCCCGACAGGTAATATGAACCCAGGGTTATCGTCCAGGGGTCTACAGGCTGGGGCTTACCGGCCAGGCCGGGGCGGTGGATCTAAAACGGGTGCGTTTAGTGCTGGTAATGTTAATGTTGCTGAAGAAAATGAAATAAGCGTCGCCGGGTATACCCTGTTCAGCTATGTCCGAGTGTCCCGTTGAAACTTGGGGGACTTTTTAGTACTGCGCATTTGGGTTAGAGTAGACCCTGAACTGAACATTAGCCTGCACGAATCAATGCTTTTGGCCAAACAATGGGTCAGAACTGCCGTACTTCACGAATCTTCATAGCGTTGCACTCATAAATCCAGTTAATTATCCATCTTCACCCCGAGTATCCTCTTAAAGCGTAACTCTGACAATAAAATGACGTGTGCCAGGTTCTTCTTTACGCCCGCAAAGCACCGCGGAGCATCCCATTAAACTGGACACTCTCTATGGCGATGGAATAGCGAAGCATCACTGGCTGGAACAAAACCTCCAGAAAACCCGTTGCCAAGCGCCAGGGGGCTCAGACGGGGCAGAGGTTCTGGACTCCTTGGCAGTGCATTGGCTATAATCTGTAACACGGCATCGACATGTGGCTTGAGAATGACTCGAGGGCGTGGATATTGTGATTTCACTTCTTAAATCCTCAATTATGGGGTTTTTGGGAAGGATCATGAATAAGCTTAAGTTTTGAACGATGTTGCCTACAGTTGTAACTTGATCGAATCAGGTGACTTGGCGATAGTGGATTCGCGATAACAGAACCCAATGGAATCATGCTCTGTATGATGACGATAAATTCGCTCATCTTGACTTGACTTACAATCCATCCCAAACTCTATCACAACCGCCAAGACTTCAACATTAAACTCTCTTCTAGTCTCCCTCCTTTCCTGCACAGCCTAGTCTAGCCTCAACTTACCGACAATTTGGCTTCCATCCCACTTTACCCCTCGTCAAGCATTACCAACCTAACCCAGTCACGATACCACGGCAGTTGATACGACATACGCAAGCTTCTCACCTGTCATTTCATCTCGCGATCCTTCGAAACTCAATCTTGCACTTTGTAGACATGGCACCCTTGTACCAAAAGACCCTCGTGCTCGGTGCTTCGTCCGGTATTGGAGAGGCCCTTGCCGCCAAGCTCATAGCCACAGGTACAAAGGTCATTGTTGTCGGTAGACGCAGCGATAAGCTTCAGGAGTTTGTGAAGAAATATGGAGAGGATAATGCAAGGGCCGTGGTGTTTGACGTCACGGACCTGAATGGAATTAAAAGCTTTGCCGAATCTATCACCCAGTCCGATCCAGATCTAGACTCTGTCGTGTTTAGCTCGGGCATTCAGCGAGGATTTGACTTTGCGAATCCTGAAACTCTGGATCTATCTGTTCTTGGCGAGGAACTTACCACCAATTACACATCTGCCGTGCATCTCACCGCAGCATTCCTGCCTCATCTCAAGAAGCAATCCTACGGCCATCTAATCTACATCAGCGCGACGCTTGGCCTAATTCCCTCTATGATCCGAACGCCAAACTACAATGCATCCAAATCCGCCCTTCACACTTTCATCCTAAACGTTCGAGAGCAACTGAAGGCTGGAGGAGTTTCTCACATCCGCATGATTGAAGTTTTCCCGCCAGCTGTTCAGACGGAGTTGCACGATGAGAAGCATCAGCCTGATTTGGTGAACGGTGGAGAAATTGGAATGCCACTAGATGAGTTTACGGAGAGGATGTTTGATGGTCTTGTTAAGGGTGATGAGCAGTTTGCTGTTGGGCCGGGGGAGAGTTTGTTCAAGGAGGATGGGTTTGAGACTCAGAGGATGAAACTTTATGAAGCGGGACGGGAGTTTATTAGCAAGTCTTTGGCTAAGTACCTGAAGAAGTAGGTGCATAGGATTATTCCAGAGGTGAAGAAACTAGATTTGAACTTATGGCTTTTGATAAGGTATAACATGTGGAATTCCTTTGCGGGAGGAACATTAGTAAGAAGCCCTATTTTTATGCATAGTTGCTTGCATAATTTCTTGTAAACCTAATTCTTCCTGGTTTTGTTAATCTCTGCTAGGCTAAGTCATCACCATGAGCATACGAGATCTCTCAATTAAAGTCTGAGGCATTAACAAAATCGGACTGACCAATATACGTTTCCTCAAATTTGACTCATTTCATGGCTCATGCGCACTCCCCTCCATCTAGTTACCTACATCAGTTTACATAAAAGTTAAAATTTCGGATGAAGCCGGACATCTTTGAAACAAGCCTGCATAGCTTCCAAATCGCGCATCTTCAGCTGGCCCATTCTCGTATGATACTCTAAGTTCAATGTGCCGGAATAAGCTCTCAGCCACAAGTCTCAACTGCAAATAACACATCTGCCTCATAACTTAGATATTATATCAAAATGCCTGACTAATTACTATAGTATTTAGCTAATATTATAAAAAACCTAAAAGATAACTTATTAGACCGCCCTTACAGGTATAAGAAGGTGCCTCTAATTACTTAGCTAAGATAGGTTAGCTTAAAATAATAAAACCCCTGATTAATAATATAGCCGCCCCCCTACTAATAAGGGTATCATTTAATCTATAATAATATGGCAAGACAGGCCTCTATCTATATACCTATTTCCCTATTATTATAACCTAGGCAGTAATAGCACTTATTAGGCCTTTTTAAGATAACTATACTTATAAAGATCTTAATAAGGAATATAAGGCTATATACTAAAGTATCTATATGCAGAAATATAATAATGTAACGGTTAGGTTTCCAAACAGGTAAACTAGTCCATACTAGGTTTATGTTTGCAGATTGCATAGGGCGTTTATACTGAGCGGTTAGTTATCATATCTCTTAATAATTAAATAATGCTTGTAAGGC
>JABSSZ010000372.1:0-30889 GCA_013755755.1 Fusarium sp. NRRL 25184 | reverse complement strand
ATAGTAAGCAAACGACCGGAAGCCTACATACATATTCAACACAGCATCGCCACTAAGCCTTCAGATCTTGCGGGTCCTGATGCCTACACCCAATTGATAACGATGATCCTATTGAAGGGTAAAAAGCACAGACGAAGCATCCATTCTCAGGATCCGCAGCGATCGATCTTCGGCAAGGGATCGCAGAGCATGAGGCGAGACTCGGTCTCCATCTGGCCTTTGGTTGGGCCGGGGGTGGGAGGGTTTCATCCAAAGATCCTCAGGGCTGCATCTCAGCGGGAGTATTATATGGGGTTCGTGCATGGTTGGTTGGTAGGAGATAGACGAGTATGCTTTTGGAGTGTTTTGCGAGTCGTCTCCACGAAGAATGATGCCGAAGATATTGACGCTTGACATCTACCACGAAGTTAGTTAAAGCTGAGATCAAGTCGCTTGACAGCCCTACACGTGAAACACGCAGATGTTCCAGAAACCGTCTTGAGAAATGCTTCAATGGTAGTACGCATCACGGATCATTGAGTGACACTCTTGTTCGAGTCAGGTGGGCCCATGTCAACGGCCGCATATTACCGCCAGGTCCTTGCCCTCTGTAAGAAAAGAAATATGCCGACTAGACAAGCTTGACACTATCGAACCTTGGATGGTAAAAACCCAGTGAGTGGCAGGGAAGAGGAGAGCTGAGGTTAATGCTTTTGCGAAAATTCTCGGAGGAGTTGCTCGGTGAAGATCCGGGACTGGTGTGAGGAGTGAAGGAACCAGACCACAGCACTCTACTCATACGATGCATAACAAAATTTGGGCAGAGTGGTAAAAGAAATTGTAGCCTTCTAATGTTGGTCAAACAAGGCGGTTCCTTGAATGTGGATAATTCTTCAACAAAGACCAACAGACCAACAGGCTATCATCCACAGCGGGTCTCTACCACTGAAGAAAATCCTACAAAAGCAAACAAGAGATCGAAAATGAGCTCTCACACTTGACCAGATCTCGTCGTCTCATGTCTGTTCCCAGCCCCAAATTGCGGCTCAACATCCTCGTCGCCTCAACAGCGGAAGATCAGGGTCTAACACTATAGTTATGCACCGGTGGAACGGATGTTTTCTAGCTTCAAGCTTAGAACCAATTGTCTAAGTGAGTCCAGTGCACTATGAAACATGCCACGTGCATAGTCGGCGTGTTTCGGACGCTATTGATAGCGGCCGCTGTAGGGCTTGGTGAGGCTGTAGTGGATGTCTTCTCAAAAGTTTCAGGGCAGCTTCATTGTGTTGAGGAGTCACCACTTGTATTTTGAAGCGTGGAGATAGGAAAAAGAAAGGTCACGATAACATGCCCTAGCAAAAGAAAGTAGATCATCCGATTGCTACCTGACATTCTTTGTGACACTGGACGGATCCCGTAGGGATGCCCTGTGAAACCTGAACCCTGTCTTCGGCTCCGCTACGGCTCCCAGAGATGAAGCTGTTGAAGAAATGGATCTGAGGGATTGATGGGTGGTCAAGGCAGTGAAGATTCATGCTTGTATATCATTGGAGGGATATGGCATTCATTGAGATTACCAACAACTCACTGCGGAGATGATGCTGGTGGTAAGCTCAAATGAGTATGATGTCATTGACTCTCTACATTGTGAGCCCAGTCCTCACTGCCTCATATACAACCTCACTCTCACAGCCGTTCAACAAAGGGAAGTTTACCTATTTCAAAATGAAATTAAATAAACAGCTCGCACTGCTGTTCTTGATGAGTTTAAAGCTCCATATACCTTGAACTCATCATCAACGAAGATCGTATATGGATTTATGTTTGTCATCGTGCGTTTGCTCAACGGGCATTAATGGACTTACCCGTACATGGCCAAAAACAAGCAATGCCTTTATCAAGCACTTTTGTAGAGTTACTTTATGGGGCTGTGCAAAATAATAGAAGAGTTTTCTGGTCTTTATGCGATTGGCTGGTAATTGTGTTGACCATGTATTGTTCATTGTGGCCTTGCCTCGACACTCAAGCTTGTAAGTGATGGCGTGTCGCCCATTCGTTCTCCAGCACCAGACGTCAAGCACCACCAGTCTACCTTAGATATATGGATATACAAACACTGCTACTTTGATTAGAGTTTCTACGTATATCTCTGAAGCTGATACTTAGCAGAAGCGTATAAAGTGAAGTAACAGAGGATAGAGAGTGGGAATTGAATGTATAGGGTGAATGTTTGGGAAAGCATCCACACGCAACCAAAAGAAGTGTTGCCTACTGAGTGTCACCACAACATGAGTTGCATCAAAACAATAATTTTGAGTAGTTTAAGTTACTCATGGTCTCTGTTGAATTGCTCCAGCGCTCTGATCACTTATGACGATCCCAGTGAGTGGCAACCACCCCGCAATCCTCAGCATCCTAATCAACCATCCACAGCACAACCCACCAAGTGCTAAGCCACCATGACTCCTTCATAAATTCCACACAAGTCCTCACTTACACGACCGCGAAAATGCTTGCAGCTATGCCACCATGAAGAAAAGATCTCGCGCCTGCGAAGCCTGTCAGGCTCTTAAAGTCAAATGCGAACCATCACCTGAGGAGTCTTCAGTCTGTGAACGATGCTCTCGCTACAGTCTTACTTGTGTTCCTGCTGCAAGAAAGTGGCAGAGAGATAGGATTGCTGAGCTGGAGGAGCAGGTCAAGAATCTGCAGGACAAACTTGATGGTGCTACGAATTCGACTCTGGGGTTGTCGACTTATGCTGCCTCTACAAGAGCTACTTCGGTCTTCTCTGATGGGGCTTGGCCGCAGACAAGTGCTGGGCCATCAGAACTTGGCTTTCTGGATTCTCGTCTAGACTACGATACTCAGCTTCGATGTTTGGAAGTATGTTCAACAACCGCTGGACAGTTCTGGTACCTTATACCTCCCGTCGACACCACCTCAGCACGCTCATGGCTAGACTCCCTCAGGACAGGCGCACCCGTCAAGCTCATATCCATGCTCGCCTTCACCATACCCCCCTCCTCCGCCGAGATCGATCCCCAAACCCAAGAAGACCTACGAATCAAAACCTTCGAAATCCTCGGCCAAGCAGCCGTAGGTCTCAAGCGGCCCTCCCTGGATCTCATCCAAGCCGCACTAATAACCGGTCTCTGGATCCGCCCGTCCCTCGACTGCAACCACGGGAACCCGAACCAGCTTGTGTCGCTGGCGCACGATCTCAGCGTGGAGCTTGGTCTCGGGGGTGCGGAAATGCAGACTTCTGCCCCGGCGTGGTTCTTCCGGATCCAGGGACCGCTGACGTTGGAGATGCAGAAGATTTGGTTGGTGGCTTGGATGACTTCTACGATGAAGGCTGTTGGGCTGAGGAGGGCACATGATTTTGATTGGGGACCGGCGCATTATGAGGCTCTGGGGGCGTTGGAGGCTGATGGCTCAGATCCGTTGTTCTTGGAGATGCTTTATACAATTCGGCTTCATGCGAAGGCTGCTAGTTCTCTTGAACTCTGCAATACTCGCACGTTTCACGACATCAACTCTGATGTTGTAGCGGCTACTAGGAACCAGGTCTACAATGATTTGAACGAGCTGAGCAACAGGCCTCTTTCGGGCGATGTTCAGCTTCGTTTCTGGCGAATGCTCGTCGCGATACAGGTCAACGAGCCAGTTCTACATACAACTACCAACAAAACGCTCTTCACGTCCCCCTACATCTCTGAAAGAATCGGCGTCCACGACTTTGCCTGCGGCCCCATAACCCCAACAACAGCAACAGCCCTGCACTCCATAGTGGAAGCCTGCCATCTCGCCATCTCAATAGTCCTCGAAATGGACGCCTCCACAATCCTATCCCTTCCCTCCCTCTGCTTCGGTCCAGCGGTGAGCTACACACTATCCATCCTCATCAAAGTCTTCGTGGCAGTGTCTGCACCGGGAAACACATACAGTCAAATCCTGGCCCGCGAAACCCTGCACGTACGAGAAGCCATGCAAAAGCTCATCTCCGTCAAGGAAGCGCTGCTAAAGCTCGATCCGCACATGGGCAACTGGAACACGAGGATCATAGGATCTGTCGAATGGTTGGGCGTTTGGCTGGATGATTACGAGAGTATTATTGAGCGCTACGAGGAGAATCTGCAGAGGGAGGTTGCAGAACAGGAAATCGAAAGACTCAGCCCCAATGGACATTTCTAATCAATTCCTATTGACTTTGTACTTTACATCAATCTAGCGGTTAATCTTTAGTCTAATATGCACGCTTATTCCCTGTAGCTTGATTTCTCCTGCAGAAAGGGTCTAGAAGCCGTTAAATCTTACAAGGATGTTTGGCGCGGGAATCCGTGTCCCATCACTTACACGGGTATATTCGCAAAATGACGTACACGACTCTCGGAAGGCTTTAAGGCTGTGCAATAAGCGATCAGGGCTGTGCTGGCAATTAAGCTTGTCTTTCCCCAGGGTCTTTTATGGAGACGGTGAATTTTGACCGTAGATTTTATATGTGAGACCCTGGTAGTTGGTGATCAACATCATGATCACAGAGCGTTATGCATGAGATGAGCGAGAGTCGATGATGCTTTGACTTTGAAGGAGATGCTCGGTATGGAGGTAGGGAGGGATTGAGGAAGGGATTGTTTGAGGTTCGTGGTTGGCTTCATGGAGAGATGATGTATAAAGTGAAGGGAGAAGCGCAGCATGAAGAGAAGTCTCATCACTCACAGCTTCATCACAACATCACAATTACTACCAGCTTAACAGCTATCACCAGCCTCACTATCCTCTTCAGAATCAAAAACCTTCAAGATGAGATTCCTCAACCTTGCAGCCCTCGCATCTGCCGTGGTCGCTCAATCCGACCTCGCCAGCATTCTCTCCTCCCAATCCGACCTCTCCACCCTCGCCGAGCTCCTCGCTCTCGTGCCCGACATCGCAGAGACTCTCGCATCCGCCAGCAACATCACCATCTTTGCTCCCACCAACGATGCATTTGCCTCGGTCCCCCGAGACATTCCTGAGGGAGAGGCTATTTCTCAGCGCAACGACACCATCGCTATTGGTGCTCTGCTGTCAAACCATGTCTTCAAGGGCTATTATCCTGCCAAGGTTGCTACGGACATTCCTGTGTTTGTGCAGTCTCTGCTGGACTCGAGCTTTGTCAATTATCGTCAGCCGTTTGGGAACTTTACTGGGGGTCAGTATAATGGTATTGTGAAGGATGGCGATGATGTTGTTGTCATCTCTGGAGAAGAGACTCTGTCCTATGTGACTGAAGCCGTAAGTCTAACTCCATCTGAGATATCGAACTATTTCTAACAATGTTCAGGACATCAAGGTCGGTGACTCAGTCATCATCCACAAAGTCGACAAGCCTCTCAGCTTCGGTCCTCCTCTCCAACTCTTCACCCGCCGCGACAACCTCCTCAATTTCAACGCCGCTCTCAACGCAGCTGATCTCCCCTACAACTTTGGCAACCTGGACCGCGACTCTTCCACTCTTGTCAACATCTCTGACTTCACCGTCTTCATCCCCAACGACCCTGCTTTTGAGGCTATTGGTTCAGTCCTCGAGGGCGCTGACCTCAAGACTCTACAGGAGGTGCTGAAGTACCACATTGTCGATGATGTTCTCTTCTCTACTGATCTGGCCAACGTCAGTGTTCCTAGTTTGCAGGGCGCTGATTTGACGTTTACTGTTGCTGAGGATGGAAGTGCTTGGGTGAATGGTGCTAAGATTCTCTTCACCAATGTTCTCCTCTTCAACGGTGTCGCTCACGTTATCGATGGGTACGTCACTGTTCTACTCTTAACCACCTACAATACTGACAATAATAGTGTCCTCAACCCTGCCGATGACCCCTTTGACCGCGCTGATCTCAAGCCCGCTGCCAAAGCCGACGACCGCCTCGCTTTCCCTGATGCTACACCCGTTTCCAAGCTTCCCTTCTCCGTCATCAGCTACGCCGACGATAGCCAGCCCACTTACACCACCCCGGAACTTCTCAAGACTCTCAAGGCCATTGATGTCTCAGCTCTTGCGACTGCCACCGCCACCGCTGATGCTACCACTGGCGCTGGAGAGACTACTCCCACTCCTACGGGAGTCACACCCGTTGTCAACGCCGCAAGCTCCAAGTTCGTCGCTGGAGGAGCTAGTGTTTTTGCTGTTCTCATTGCTCTCTTGATGGTTTGAGCCGTTGGTGGTTCAAAGTTGTGTTGGTTAAGCTCTTGTTTGTGCGAGTCTGTATTCTTCACCTTACAACTTCAGATACAGGTCTTTCAAGGCCCAGAATTCCCCCGGTCAGACTAGATTAGTACTTAATATCCCGAATTTACGTATTCTCTTATACAATGGCCTAGGCGAATGTGAACAAACGCATACCGAATCGGGGAGACCAAGCGCCGAAGATTGGTCATGTAGACTCCATCTCGGAATACCGAGGGTCCGAGAGTGGATATGCCACACACAAGGATCGCGATACCAATTCCAATTTCGTACTACAACTTGACTTCACTGATTGATTTGTCAGATCACTTCTTGTTATAACACTTAGACCAGACTCTTAACCCCCAAGAAATGGCTTCGTCCATCGCTTTCAGTTATAGCTATCGTATCATTTCTCAAACCCTCAAGTAAGTCTCACCATGAGGGCGCCTGTGAAGACACCTTCCACTTGGGGTAGTACAGTTCGTCGTCTCGCATGTTGGTCGTTCTTCATCTTTATTTGCTACTGGAGTGCTGAATGGATCTCAGATCATAGAGGCGCAATTTCTCAACTTCCCCTAGCGCGCACATTAGTCACGGCACCAACGCGGATTTACCATCTTTACCTGTCCAGAGGAAAGCCATTCACTTCGTCCACGTTCAAGCTGCAGGAGCAGTCTCAGCCTATCAACATGGGCTCTCAGATCAAGAATCTAGATGGCCTCAAGGAGCATCTCACTTATGACAAACTTGACGAGCTACGGAATTTCTGGTTTGAGAATATCCCCGAGGACAACCGTATTATCGCTCCTCAAGAACTGCAAAACAGATGGTTCTTCTCAGACAAAGAGTTCGACAATGTCTGCGTGTAAGTCGCACATTTACTCTAAAGGCTCGATCCTCTAACACATCCCAGCACTCGATTCAGCCCTGTACTAGAAGCCATCCGCAACGCGGGAGTTACATCCGCTCAAGAGCTTCTGTCTATTGCTCAGCCTCGGAACTCGCTAGACTGGATGAGCCTGATCATTCTGCTCGACCAAATTCCTCGCAACTCATATCGCGGCGAGAAATCATCCATCTGCTTCACTTACTTCGACCCTCTCGCGAAGCAAGTATCCCTTGAAGCCATCAAGCAGGGCATCCCAGATAAGGCACCCGAGATTCGCTGGGTCTTCTCCCACCGCAACTGGTTCTACATGCCCTTGATGCACTCAGAGGATCTATCTGCACATGAAAAGGCCGTTGCTGCTTTCGATCAGATGAACCAGGATATGCTGAGTCTGACGGAGGGAACAGGCGGTGCAGATGAGTACGAGAGGAAGGCAAGGGAAGTGGTGCAGGCAGATCCTGAAGCAGTAAAGACAGTTGGTGGGAACAAAGCGTTTGAGGAGAAGCATAAAGTGATCATTGAGAGGTTTGGAAGATATCCGCATAGGAACAAGGCGCTTGGGCGGGAGTCGACGCCGGAGGAGGTGGAGTTTCTCGAGAGTGGAGGTGATACATTTGGTAGCTGAGATGCCTGATGCATGAATTATAGCGGATCATTATGATCTGCACTATTAACAATTACCTCATTGCACTAAGATGTCTAACATGTTGGTCCAGGTACGCTATGACAGTGACGGATGATCATATTCGCGTATCAACGGGGGAGCGGCCAGCCAGGAGGTGGGTGCCGGACACTAAGCTGAGAGCAAGTTCAGAGTAGAGGCCTCGATATTCTGAAGAGTTTAGGATACCTAAGGTTTATCAATCGATACAGACAATGGGACAATTAACCAGAACGCGTCTCGTAACAGCATGTGCGTATATCATATTCAGAGCCATGCATACGCCCAACGCGAATACGTCAAATTTAATTTACGACAACCGAAAACGCCTCTTTGCGCCAATAGGAATCAACGGGCGCGCTAGCGTGACAGCCCCAAGTGCCGACAGTCCACTAACGATCAGCGCCCGCCCACCAATTTCCCAGGGGCTTTTTTACCGTTCTGACACGCAATTGCCTAAACGGGCACCTCGGCGTGTCGGATGTCAAGTGATCCGACCTCGAAAAACGGTAGTTGACCTGATGTCACAGTGCCATTGTTTACCATTTTCCCTCTCCAACTACTATATATTCCAAGATCTCTTTGATTCGAAATGGTTACTACAAGAGCCAGTTCTCGTGGTGAGAGTGTCAGTACTGAAAGTTCTACTACGGTCGATATTCCTGTTACACCAGCTTCGCGAAAACGAACGATGAAGAACGCGGACTCGAACCCCTCATTTTCAAATGGATCTTCCAAGAAACACGCTGCTCATACGTGGCATCATACAGCATCATCGACAACGATTCTCTGGCTGGCGATATCATTGCCCCTCGTCATATGGGATATAGGCTACGTCTTTGGCAGACCTCACACCATGCCTGATGGTTTCCTCCACTGGCCTTTATATGTTCCGTATGCGCTTTACGGCGAGGTCGATCATGTTTACGGGTGGAAGGCGTTCAATGCCAAGAACGGCTTCACGGCTGCCCAGACGGCATTGAACCTCGTTGAGACGGTCATGTACTTGGTGTATCTGTACATGCTGTGGACGCGCGCGGACAAGACACTTGATGGCGCGAAGAGGACTTTGAGTGGACGTGATGGCGCGCTGGCTGTTGTCATTGGCTTTAGTGCGGCCGTTATGACACTGAGCAAGACAATCCTATACTGTAAGTGTACCTCTCCTATACATGTGACGATGCCTAACAGGATTAGGGGCCAATGAGTATTATAGCGACTTTGACAACATCGCTCACAACACACCTATGGACCTACTCACTCTTTGGGTGATTCCCAAGTAAGTTCGTCTTGACACTCTTACAAAGTCGATGCTAATCCTATATACCAGTGGTGCCTGGATTGTCCTTCCGACCTACATGATCTCCAAGTTTGGAGGAGATATTCTCGATGGCTTGACACTTGCTTCAAGCCAAGCGGTTAAGACGGAATAGAATAAGCACGACGGGTCTGGTTGAGCGTCTTATTCAGTACTTGGCGGACATGTATGAGCAATGGCAATGAGGGATGACTTGTGACTGATGAGCCGGGCTAGGGAGCTTTGGTGTTTTGTAAATATTGTGAAGGAACACTTTAACCTTGCCATGGTCGAGTAATGACATTCATTTCCAGCAGCACATCGCAGTAAGAGCAACTGACATCAATACTTGATGATTAACTACTACCCTTCCCACCTCACCTGTACCTCCCACAGCAAACATAATAAAGCTAGCTATAACTATCGTCTAGACATGTCATTTCATAAAGAAATAGGGGTATTCGCTTATAACAACCATAAAAGAAACATAGAAAAAAAACGCGTCAAGCGTAATAGCAACCAGATATCTCCTCCTCAGCACATTCTCATTCTCATCTCATATCAGTCAACCCTCCCAAATCAGCATACTGCTCCCAAGCAGGCATCATATCATCATCCTCCTCCGTCATCTCCCCCGGACTCTCCATAAACGTCTGCATCGCCGCCCAATCCGCATCCTCGTTCACGATATACGGCTCCTCCACCCGCGTCTTGATCCGGAGCGGCTGCGGAAACATGCTGTGTCTTCTGCTCTCGACCTCCTCTGCGTAGCGTGAGTCGGAGAATATCGCACTGATGGGTCGGCTGCGCTTGGAGACGCGGCCGGACATTGAGCGTGCTACCATGGACATTACGTCGCGGCGGCGCTCGCGGCGTGCTTTTACGTCTTTGGGGATCATGGGCTCGACGTAGTACTCTGTTAGGGGCGGGGTGTCGAGGGGTGACTCGGTGTCATTGGTTTCAATGCTCTCGGGGGTTGTGTTATCTGTGTCGTCTGTTTTTGTGTCGCTGCCGTCTGTGTCGACATTTACGTCGTTTGTGCCGTTGCCGTAGCCGTGGACAACGATTTCGTGGTATGTCGGTCGTAATGGTGGTGTGATTGATTGAGGTGGTGTGGTAGCAGGGGATTTAAACATGCGCATTGATCGTCGAATTGTTGAAGAGCGACTGAGTGCCTTTGTGAACGAGTTTGAGCGCGATGGACGTGAAGGCATTGATGCTCGACGTTCCATCTTGCGGTTGTCGTGTTGTGTCTGAGGACGATCTCGGTGAGTGAGAGCGAAGTAATCGATGTCCGGTTTAATCTCAATCTTTCCGAAGGAATCTTCTCCTGCGTCTGCAGCACCGTCCGGCTGCACACTCCAGGTCGGTTCGCTAGTAACGTACTGGGTCTGGCGTCTCAGGATACGGTCCAGATCGCGAGGTGTATCCCAGGGGGGAAGCTTGTCAGTTAATGCAGAGAGACTGTAGTGAGCCTCGTTGATCTCGTCCTCTTCCAAATCCGTTGCTGTGTCTGTTGCGTAGCGAAGGACTTGGTATGTTGCGTAGATGAGAATCCATCGGACCTTGCGAGCATCCACCAGTGACACCTTCTCCTGCTTATCCGCTTTGTTTGGTGACATGATAGAATCTTCTTCGAAGCGTCGATATGCTCTCACGAGATCATTCTGTGCAACTCCTGGTTTCATCAGATTCGAGGCGCTGATCAGCGCTGTATGAGCCGTGACTCTGCGATCGGATCTGAGCGACACACGTCCAGGGAACCAAGACATGCGTCGCGAGCTGTTGCCATTCGTGTCTGGAAGAAGCGGCATTGGATGATCGAGAACATCGTACCCGTGCTCGAAGTCGAATGATTGAACTAGTTGAATAGTACAGATTCCTCCATGTGCTGTAGGCGGCATGGTATGTGATGAGGTATACTGATCATCAACGAGTAGGTCGTACAAAGCCTCAAAGTCCTCACGCATAATCCGTAAAACAGCTGGATCAAACAAGTTGTTGCCGGAGTCCGCAGTCGGCGGGTAATATCCCAGCTTGGTCGTATAAAATGATAACAAAAAACTCCGGAAGCGTTCAAGATGTGCCCGGGCGCCTGCTGGGACACTCAAATGAGCCTCCGACAGCTCATCGTCCAAAAACGTTTTCAGCATCGAAGACGAGCGCGTCATGCGATAATCAAGTTCGAGGTGCCCTTTACGTATGAGCTTGCGTGTTGAAGGGCTGAGCTCCTATTCTCTTCGTCAGCGGCTGGCCTTAGCATTCTTGCTCAGTCAGAAAAGGAAAAAACAAACCTGAAACCCAGGGTTTTCGAACAAGTATCCGCTCATGCCGACGCAATGTGCAAAAGCTCGGATGTACAGCTCCTTCATCTGAAAACACTCTGCGAGCTGCAGTATTGCCAGGGCGTGGTTTGGCTGATTCGCCATGTCGAGATATCCCTCCTCGTCGAAATACTCCATCATATCTGAGACATTGTCGTCGACGCCGGATCGAAACTCATGCATACTGTGGAGAAGACCAATGAGAGCGCCGCCGAGACTGTATCCGACCATGGATCTTCGAAACACCCAAGCGAAGAAATTGCGTGTTGCGAGGTGGTAGTTGAAAGCTTGCGATTTATCTGTCGTCGGAGGTGACGGGATGTATAGTTCGATTTTGCGTGTTGTGTGTTTTTTACTCCATCTCATGAGCTCGCGAAGATTGGGTGTTTGAACGCCCTCCCACACGAGAAACCTTTGGATGAGGGGGTAGCATTGGGCTTCGAGAAGGGCTGAGAAGGGGACTTTGAAGGAGGGACCTCGTTGAGAATGACCCTTTGCGTGGAGATGCACCATGCAGTTTCCATTTCGAAACCAGAGTTCAGGATCCTGTTTCTGTGATTAGATATATATTCAGTTTCATGAGTAATTCTCGACCGACTTACTCGTCGAATGTTGTCCCATTCTGTGCACGTTCTCGCAGCACCATCCCACCGCTTCACAGTCGGATGATGGTCCATTCTCCCACTCACAAAAGCACTGAACCGCAGGGAACTCTGTCTAGAGTTCACCTGTATAGATGGTATAGTGAGAGTCGTATATATATGCTCCTGGCCAGAATGCCAAAAATATCAATGACCAAAAGCAGCTGAACAAATCTGCAGCGAGCCGAGTCGTCGGGATGTTGCAGGTGAATGAGTCTTTGTTCGTTAAATCCCCCTGCTCAGTTAGAAAAAAGGCCCTGTCTTTTCTTTTACGAGCGCGTAAATAAAAACCCCATCACATCTCAAGTGATACAGCCATATCGAGGGGAAAAGACGTCAGGCGCAGGGTTCCATGACGGGTCCTACGTAAGAGATCTCCAGAAGATTCAAGACAAGACGAAAGATCTCAGACCTCGCCCAGGGGGGGATACGGCCATGTTAATATTGGATCTTCCTCTGTCTGCTATCGAATGTCACAACGCACCAAGCCTAGCCTTGCCCCCCTTGAACCCGGCGAGACAGGGCCCCGACGGTCGGAATTTGAATTCGAGCCAAGACCAAACCCAAGAGGTAAGACACTATCAAGCCACTGCATTAGCGTGTTTTTTTCTCATCGACTTGTTTTCAGCGTACTGTCGTCTTTGAGCTGGTCGCAGATCCCTGCAAGCAGCTCGCCTATTAACTAGAGGCTATGAGCCGGCTCTTGACGTGGTTTGTCTTGTTTGTTGTAGAGCACTGCATGCAGAGTACTGAACCCATAGATGATCAGTGCTGAGTGACAAAAAAGCAAAAACTGTCGATTTAGCCCGAACCCAGGAACCTGGTATGAGACAGAAAAGTATGTATGTATCGTACACCGTTTATTAGCCCATGGGACTCTCCGATCCGATCTATCGGAGCATCTCGAACACCATCCACCGAAGCTAGTAGGAGCATTACCTTAGACTTTGGTCACAGCTTGCGCAATACGAGCCAAGTTACAGCAAAGAAAAGTTGGTGTGTGTCTCTGCATGATGCATCGACAGTAACACAACACCACGAACAGAGTCAATGATGATGAGTGATCATCGTTCTTTTAACCGGTCGTCCCGGGCAAACTCGAGAGCCTACTACTAAGCAAGCAGGCAATCTTGAAGAGAAAGTGGCGTAATTTCTTTCAAGGTCAACGAAATTGTGTTAATCTGTGACGTCCCGAAATTTCGGGAATTAAACCAGGGCCTCTATTACTCCACGGGTCTTGTCTTTGTTAGGCAGATTTCTTCAGCTCCACTGGGATATGCCAGATTATCTCAACAGCAAGGATCATATACAGCTACAATCCCTGACTCTTGATCCTTTTTTACGACAATTATTTCTGTAACCGCCATTTACCACTCTCAGTTCCAGTCTGACAACGAATTGTCTATCAACTTGTGGATGGCAACCCAAACCCCTCAGCCGCACCGACGGGGACTCGAAGGCGTCGGGAGACTTTCAATACTCGAACCCTTTTGGGCAATTCAGCCAAGCCTAGTTTTCTGCTTAGACCAAGGGGCAGGTCCAAAGACTCCAGACAGGTCAGAGCTAGAGTCAGCCCGCCCAGACCAGGGGCGGGGACCTGACCATCACTCGTTCTGGCTCTAGCTCGACATGCAGAGTAAGCCAAGCATGAAGTCGTCTTTTGTCATGATGAATCAATAACCTTTAACAATCGCGAACTAATAAACAACCACCTCCTCACTACCCGTAACTCAAAGAACCCCGCAATTGCAATGTCGTGCAGGCATCACATCATACCTAGAGCCAACAAGGCAATATTGACGAATACAGAATCAATGGAGACCGGATTCCGAGTCCTCGAGTTCGGAATCAGCTTATAAAACTCCAGAAGGGATTATCGTTGATTGAAAGCGTTGAGCGAAAGCCCTCGCGAGACAAGGCGAGACGAAAACGATCGTTAACAAGGTTGAGCTTGTCTATTGCATGTCAGACTTTTACGGTCTAGACGCATCTGGTTCCAGATCCCTTCTCTCGCTTCCCGCCTTATAGCTGAAGTCGCCACTAACTAACACATACAGTAGTCTCAATGCAAAACTTTACTGTATGCTGGACGGGATGGCATGGCATTCAGGGTTCAAGCTTGGAGCATTAGCCGCCCTCAGTTGTGTGTTTCACCAAGCGAAGCTTCGACCACTACCAAAGGTCTTTTTTCCTGACAACGCCAGTCTCGGAATGCATGAAATGTGCTGAATAGAGAGGACTTACTCATGCTTCTGCGGACCAGAGTCAGGGCATAAGGGTTGGACGATCTCATCACGTCCTCTAGAAGAAGCCAGGTTCATATTCCTTCTCTATACCGCAGCATCTATACTACCGACAAGGCACATCATGCCTGTATGACACCCCATTCAATCCAGGTTTGTAATGACTTTTCTCGTACCTCTGCCTGTTGTTCTTTGGTCGGAGCAACTGGTTCCACTCCTCGCCTTTCTCTAGACTCTCTGGTCTCACACAAAACTGGCCCTTCATCAGGCGCAAAAGTGTATGAGCGAACTTCTGCATTGCCCCAATCCGTTGCTGTTTTAATTAGCACCAAGAACAGTAAGTAAGAATAGTAAGTACTATACCATTATTATTAGCAGCGTTCACCCAGTCATCTGTAAGAAAATGCAGAAAGCAACCATGTGAAATCACTACAATATCTCTTTCGGGTCTTTCGCTCAGCCATTGTCGTGCTACATGAGCCCTCTCCAGAAGATTGTTCTTAGCTGGGGCCCATTTGCCTTGCTATAATATCTTTAGCCTTATTACCTAGACTTTATGAGGCAAGTTTGCATTACATACCTTGATATGCCAGCCCGGCTTGACTAGACCGAAATCTACCGACTGTTTAAACTCGGCCTTTATTACAGAGAGATCGCTACCAGTGTCGCAGATAAGATTGCTTGCTTCCTGCACCTCTGGCCAGGCCAAAATCTTCAAGCCGCCTTCTAGCTGTGCTGGGAAAGCCAATAGGGCTGTCTGAATTGTCCGTCGCAGTGGCGATGCCACAATTAGTTGAGCGTTAGCCAGGTCGGGGAACCTAGTAACCAGGTTCCGAGCTTGGTCTTCTCCCAGAGCCGTCAATTTGGGATCTGGCAGATGGTGGTTTGCATGGCTGAGATTGTGAACACCTTGCCCGTGGCGCACGAGGTGAATGATTGGCGGCATATTCTCTGTCTTAGGTTTGTACGGGAATCTGAAGATTGTTTGTGCTTTGCTTTAAGCACAATGAATAAGGTAGGTATTGATTGATGTCAGGCAACACAACAAAGGGCGGAAGGGGGAGTTGTTTTGTTGGTGTCAGCCAACAGGGGTTTCGTTAATATCAACCAACGAACACCCAAGAGTGGCCCTGCGAGAGCCAAATGCGCAAACTCCTTAGTTACAGGGTATCGACCAAGACTCGTAAATAGACTACAGGTTGAAACAAAGATCACAGTAATATGCCTAAGGGATGCAAGAGAAGGACCTCCATCCTAATCTACAAGGGAAATTATATCAGTTAGCATAAGCTTAGGGGGAGCATACGCATGATACCGAGTTAACAACTGGTGTTCATGACCGTTGAGAGAGGAATGTTGAACCGACTCAGCTCTCCAATACTCCTGGTGAGGCTGTGAGCTGAGAGTGAGAGGAGTGTTGAGAACAGCCAATGTATTTCACTTTTGCTTTTTGTGATATAAGCAAAAAATACAGTTTGTTAAGTTCAAATGGAAGGATACTATCATTTATTCTCAATTTTACCATACATACCCAATCACCTCAGATTTGTACTGTTTGGGAAGTGCATTTAGTTGAATGAAGCCATGTAGACCCTGATTGGCCCTTCACCGACGTGACCGTAGCTCTACTCACCTCACACCGAGAACAAAGACCCCAGTTCAAGACAGCTCCCTTCCCAATTTCAACCCGAGTCTGCCAAACTCCACGACCTTCCACTGCCATGGCGCTCGTGATACCTTACACGTACATCCAATGTCCGTGTTCCGACAACTCTCCCCCCGATCTCCCCCAAGCGCGTCAGTCACAATCCTCCGACGAACGAACCTTTGATCCCCGCGATCCTCGCTCAAACTACAGCCTCTACCCTCTCGAGTACCTCCTCTACTGCGAAGACTGCCAGCAAATACGATGTCCGCGATGCGTGAACGAGGAGGTTGTCACATATTACTGCCCAAACTGTCTGTTTGAGGTTCCCAGTAGTAACTTGCGCAGCGACGGGAATAGGTAAATAACACAAAGACAAGGTCTAGACCAAGCCTGACATGCGCCTCTTAGATGTACCCGAAGCTGTTACCAATGTCCCGTGTGTATTGGCCCTCTCCAGGTTATGGAAACACCTGTGGAGAAAGACCAGTCACACCTTGGCGCCGACATCCCAGGACCTCAATATGCCCTGTATTGCCAGTACTGCAACTGGTCCTCCACCGAGATAGGCATAAAGTTTGACAAGCCTAATGGCATACACTCACAGCTGTCCAAGATCAACAATGGAGGAGACCTCAAACTCACGGCGAAAGAACTCAAGGAGCGTCACAAGGAGAATCCAGATGAGCCACCTCTTGCCGACAGTGATGTCGATACAGACCTTCAATATGCCAATTTGAAGTCATTCTACCAGTCGCAGCTCGCAGACACAAATGCTGCCTCGAGCGGTATATCTCCGCTCAACGACACAACTGGCTATGGGTCGCCTGCAGCGTCGTTGTCTCGTATCATGGCTATGTACACTGGTCACGGACATGCCCGCAAGCGTAATGGTCCTTCAGATGTGATGCGTGAAGCTCTCTCGCCAGAGGAAGGCCTCAAGTTGGCTGATCTGGATGAATCTGCTCAGATCAAGAAACTGCACCAAGAAGGGTGGGACGCAACGGCTACTATACAGCAGAACCTTGAACAAGCAGAGGTTCAAAGATTCCAGGATGGTCTACGACCTATACCACACCTCCTCAGAACCAAGCGCTCTAAGCGTTGCTCTGTGTGTCGACATATTATTTCCAAGCCAGAAAATAAGGTCACGTCAACACGGTTCAAGATCAGACTTGTCGCAAAGGGGTATATTCCTACGATCACCATCAAGCCTCTCAACCCCACAGTTGGATCAATCCCTACTACACAGCGTCCTCAAATTCTAGAAGAGCGACCACTCAAACCCCTCACCCCGCATCACTACATCATAACCTTCAAGAACCCTTTGTTCGACGGAATCAAGGTCACACTTGCTACGCCGAACAGTACGCCTGGCAGATTCTCCAGCAAAGTGACTATTCTTTGTCCTCAATTCGATATTGATGCAAACACAGACATGTGGGATGATGCTCTGAAAGACGATGACAGAGACAAGAAGCGAAAAGGTGAAGAGAGCAGTGGTCAGCCTGAAGCCGGTAAGATTTGGGAGCGAGGGCGCAACTGGGTCAGCATCATCTTGGAAGTGGTTCCCGCTTCACTACGACTTGACGCTCAAAAGGACAAGAGCCCATTGAAGGAGGATGAGGATATTCTAGAGATACCCATGTTTGTGAGGATGGAGTGGGAGCCTGACTCTCAACAAGACGTCGGTGCCGCATCTGCAAAGGAAAAGGATGCTCAGGAGAGGAGGGAGCTGGCTTATTGGTGTGTGCTTGGAGTTGGGCGCATCAGTCACGATTGAACATAGAAAAGGCATGCACATGAGACATAGATCTAGATACCCAGTAATCGGACGAAGTCATGGACGGGAAGAAGTGTTTAAGTTGTCTTGTCAAATCATACGCAGCTCGCTTGTACCATTTATCAAGCTACTTTCTTTAAGACGCCAAGCCCCTTTTTTGACCAACCAACCATTTGTGAAAAAACACTCCCAGCCCGAATCAGGGAAAAATAGTTATTTCTTCTATTTCATCTCGAAAGGTAACGCAGACTTAGTAGTCGGCGGGACCGCTCTGAGGGAACTCGAAGTTGACGTTGCGGCCTGTCAAACGGCGGTAGACCTCAGAGTAGGTGTCGAGGCGGTAGTCAACACCACCACGCTCCTTCTCGTCGAGGATGACCTTGAGGGTCTTGGAGCCGTCCTCCTTGGTGCGGACACGCTTGCCGACGATCTCGACGGGGTAGGTGAGATCCTCGAGGATGGCGTCGTGGACAGCAGTGAGAGTTCGCGAACGGGGGCGCTTCTGCTTCTGGGTGTTGCGAGAGCGGGCAGATCGCTTGGGGCGGGGCAAGATGCGGCGAGAAGCGAGGATCAGGACATGGCGGTCAGAGAACTTCTTCTCGAGCTCACGGGTGAGACTGAGGAGTATTAGTATTGTGTCTGAGATTAGGAGAATGGGGTTATCTTACCGCTGCTGGACGCGGTGGAAGCCCTGCAGGGAAGGGACGGGGACAAAGATGACAATAGCCTTCTTGCCGTGGCCAACCTCGATCTAGTCAAGATCCCAAGTCAGCATGCGAGCTCCAGGACGAAACCTTGGACCGCTTCCCGTCCTGTTCCACAAAAGTCAATGATACTCCGGCTGGCACTCCTCCGCCCCGACGACATGTGTAAGCGCAATCAAGTCAAGTATCTCTCGAATATCGAGGTCATTTTCGACGGAAAAGTGCGCGGTCGGGAGGCAGAGAGGCCATTGCGAGAACAGTGCAGTTTTCTTATGTGGGAACAGGATTTCTCGAAACGAGACCTAAGTTCGGAATATTCTTCATGGTATTCTCACCTCACGGGCAGAGACGATCTGCAGAGGTCGCAGGGCAACCTTGAGGTCGGAGGTGTTGGACTCGAGGTCGAAGAGAGCCTGAGCAATGCTGGTCTCAAGCTCGGAGGGGTTCTGCCTCGAGGGGCTGTTGGGAGCGATCTTGTTAAGGGCCTGGGCGCTCATTTTGACGGCTGGTTCGACTACGTGGGATTGACGACGACGAAGTTGATGGTGTTGCGCGGGCCGCTTGGAATTTTTGATAGTAGGCAATTTCTCAAATGTCGCTAAATTGGGGTTTTACCCTCGAATGTGTGCGCGGTCCGAGCGTCGGTGAGGAAGTTGGGTTTGGTGCCTGAGGCTGAAGTACGAGGACCACACCGAGACTCACCTAGTGGTCAGTGGGTCTAGTCACCAATCGCCCAGAAAGGAAATCGACTTCACTTACACAGCGTCCCGTGTCTCATGGCTTGATGCAATGAAAAGAAAGTAATTGAGTCAGTAGTTGCACAGCAGTTCAGAAGCACTAACTTGTGAATACGCATGATTTCAAATCAACTCTACTTAAATCTAAGACACGAAGCCGTGTAACTCCTGCAGCTCAACCACACTCATAACCACTTCAATGGTAGAAAACTTCTCCGAGACGTCCGATGATGAAACAATGCATTGTCTACAACATTCGTATCAAACAACCTGATCCTCTATCCGGTTTTTACTGTTACACATCCTAACCCTCACCGCCCTCGGGGTCTTCCTCATCCTCATCGCCGAGCTGCTTATCAACATCCTGCTGCACCTTTTCACCTGTCGTGTCCCTTGCGATCTCGGCAGCCTTCATACCGCCAGCCGTGAGCCACAGGAAGTGATTTGTCTTGAACTGATCAATCTGGTTGAAGAACATGTGAAACCTGCCGTGTCTTGTTAGCCTTGTCCGACTTGTGCATACATCAGTACTTACGAGTTGTCCTTCTCCTCCACGGTGAAAATACGAGTGTAGATCTGCTTGTCCTTAAAGGCTTGGATCTTCTCTTCGTACTTGTCGAAGTCGATCGCTTCCTTTCCGAGTGACTCGGTGGCCTTTCGGTTGTAGTTGTGGAAGACGGGTCGCTCAAGCAAGAGTCCGAGACCAGGGGCCTTGGGGATGGCCATCTTCTGGTTCTGGTAGCTCTCGTTGATACGTTCCATGGGAGTGCCACAGCGGACGATCAGACTGGCTAGACCAACCATCTTTCGGATCTGGTGCATCATGAAACTCTGTCCATGGACCTTGAGAGACAGCCATTCGGTATCGTTGATGATGATGGGCTTAGGGTTGACAACGAATGACTTGATGTGTCGCTTCGCTGAGGGATCAAAGAATGACTTCTGAACTGTGTAGTTGTGGAAGTTCTTTGTGCCGTTGTACTTGTTGAGGGCCTCCTGAAGACGGTTCAGACGCTCAGTGCTGACACGGTATCGTCGCTTAGCGGCAACATAAGCTGCCTTGATGTCTCGAAGGGCGAAATCAACGGGGCCGAGCTCACGGTTCTTTGGTTTGTGGCTCTCTAGAACAAGGCCGGACTGCTGAGCCTCGGGCTCTGTGGTTTGTTCAGCAGCCTCAGCAGCAGGTGTCTCAGTAGCAGACTTCTCCTCTGCAGGTGCGCTCTCTTCGGTCTCCTTCGCAGCCTCCTTACGTGCAGCAACCTCTTCATCATCCATAACATGGACTCGCTCCAACACGGCGGCCTTGGTCTCGGGGTCTAACCGGGCCAAGATGGGCTTAATCTCCTTCTCTTCCACATCGGACCAGAAATCCTTGACATCCTCCATCCTAGCAGCTAGTTCATCCTCGACACCGTGCTCCTTGGCCAATTCAGTCAATTTTTGGCCCAGGAAAGACTCGGGGTGGGGAGGCAGAAGGCAGTAGCTAGGCATGAGATACTCGTACCATCTTGAGTCGCAGGTTTGGTAACAGCTGAAGGCGTTGTTCGTTCGCTGGATACCCCAAACTCGAATCTGCTCAGGTAGCTCGGCGTTGATCTTGTCCACAATATCCTCATCCTCAATAATAAGCTTCAAACTGATGACGTTGCCAGCCGCATGCACACCCTTATCCGTTCGAGCGCATCGAACAAGACTCGACTTCTTGGGGTCGTCGGCATTGGCCTTGGAGATAGCGCTTGCGGCGACAAATGCCTTGAAGAGATCGGCCTCAATGGTCTTCTCGTTGCCATTGACCTGCATTCCCTTGTAGCCAGTGCCCGCGTATCCAATCATGACAGCAACCTTTCGCTTGGGTCGTCGTTCCTCGGCAGCGATCTCATCCTTGGAAAAGGGGTTGTTGCTCGACTCGCCATCAGCAGAATCGCCCTTCTTGTTCAGTTTGCGACGCTTGAACTCCTTAAATTCATCATTCTTCTTGCGCTTGTCGCCTTTCTCGCGACTAGGATCTGGTTAGCGCCGTTGGCAACCGTACTCATTTCACCAATTGAGGTCAAGACTTACCCCCATTCTCCGCGACCCTTCTCTGATCGTCCTTTGCCTGGCTTTCTGTGGTCATGGCGCGGGTTGCGACGATTCTCAGAGCCCTTGTTGTTAGCGGCGTTCTTGTTGTCGCCTGAGGGACGAGGCTCATTGGCGCTGCTCGCGGCAGGAGCTTCGTTATCTGCCGCCATGTTTGCATCGGTTGCGACAAATATGAAAGGTCGAGCTGGCGGGAGAGAAAAGATGTAGCTATCGCGCGGGTCACTTTTTTTGGTTTGGTTGACGACGAGATTTTCGATGCGGGTGAGTGGGGCTTCCCGTTGCGGTCCCGGCGGGGGAGCTTCATGGGTGGGGGCTACCCTGGATCCAACGTCGTCGTGTAAGTGCTGTCGAAGTATCAGTGTTTCCATAATTGCTTTCGAGTTTCTGTTACTGCTCAATACTTATAGTTTCTCTTGATGATCTTCCTCCTCCTCCTCTTTATTAGGTTAGATAATCATGCTATTCTTTGATAAAACAGAATTAATATTTCACAAAACAATGTCTCTCCAACGCGAAAACCAGTCTTCAGTCCATCCAAACCTAGGCTTTCATCTCAAGAAAGTGAATCCGCTATGGAAAATATCTATAGTAACGGTCTTTTATAAAAAGCAAGGTCATATTTTCCTAAGTTAAGGCGAAGCACAGAATCATGGTGTGGACGCAGCAAGGATATAGCATAGATAGCAGTGTGGCATCTAGTATTAGAAACATAACATTTGTCAACAAAGATGTTTTACGACAATACCCTCTTGAATTTAGAATGTGCTGCTATTACTGCCGTCAGGTATCATTACCGGAGTACTACCAAGTTCTTCACTGCGATACACCCTTGCTATCATAAATGACCATCATGGTACATAGGAGGGAAGTGGTAGGCAAGATATGCAAATACAACACTATTCACCCGAGTCGGCGACTTGCCAAAAGCTTCGAGAGAGATTCAGTGGTGGTATACATTCACTGATTTGATCATTGCTACTACTCAAATTTCATTTCATTCCAAACTTCTATTGTACAAATCCATTCGCCATCAAATAAACGCTTTCACGCTTTCATAACTCGTTTAATAGTTGGAGCTTCGACCAGTGTCAGAAGGGAGGCCCTCCTCATCACCAGGCTCCTGGTAGGTACCACTGGGCTGGGCAGCACCTCGGGTACGCTCCTCGATGATGTTGCTTTCGTCGATAGCATCTTTATCATCGCGCTCTATAATTGTGTCAGAGAGAGTCCCGTACTAGGGTAAATGAGTTGAGAATACCAAGCTGAGCGTCAGTATCGGCCTGCTCTCCGTCGATGGGATCCTCAACTGGATCGGAGTCGGACTGAACTGGGATAGGCTGTTGCTTCTCACCAGTGCGAGAAACGTAGGAGTCGTCCTGGAACTCAGCGGAGGGAGCATCTTGAAGACCGTCGGAAGACATGATGAAAGTTGTTGGTGGAGTGTGAAAAGTGGTTGTGGTGTAAGTGGTGAGTTGCAGATGAGAGTG
This sequence comes from Fusarium sp. NRRL 25184, assembly GCA_013755755.1. Classification (NCBI taxonomy): domain Eukaryota; kingdom Fungi; phylum Ascomycota; class Sordariomycetes; order Hypocreales; family Nectriaceae; genus Fusarium; species Fusarium sp. NRRL 25184. Next base: position 8,209 of record JABSSZ010000372.1, on the reverse strand, counting down.
AATGCTGAGTGATGTTGAGAATATTCCCTTTCTTCTCACTCGAGAAGGTCACCCATCTTATACATTTCGTTTCTGCTCTTCAACTGAAACAATCATTCTCACCAAAGACGACTACTCCGTCATGGCCGCAAACAAAAGCATCTATCCATGACGACATTTACGGATAATCACTTCAATGAGTCATCTCCTCAGGGCCAACAGCACGGCTCGCTAGTAGCCTTGCTGCAAGCACTTCCGAGCCCGATCTTAGTGCCCCTGATCTCTTAATTGAAAACCTCGATCCGAGAGGTTAATCTCCAGATCAGTTGTCGCATGGCTGGGCGATTGTGGTGCAAGTGGCACGCAACTAACCGCGCCAGATTCGCGATTTACATGATCTTTACGCGTTAAGTGGTTTATCTGAACTGTAGTGGAGTTCGATCTTGAGTTTTGTTAATGAGACAACGGACGAGCTGTATCAACGATCGATGATGCTGAGGTATCGCTAGCCTTTGAATCGAGGTCAGTGCTTCAAGGGATAGGTGATCTTTGGTAGAGTTTGAAAGGGAGATTGGCGAAAGAAGCAAATTAAAGACGGAAGCTGCTAGAGCTGATGTTGCTATCCGTGAATTAGGGATTTGGTTAGATCATAGATGAAGTCATGTTTGTTGTGACGATGTCAGGCAGCTGAGGCCTACAGTAGCTTGCTTTTCAGGAACAGTTAGCTGAGGCTGAACTAGCGTCCAAGCTTCAGGGAGAAGTCAAGAGCGTAATAAACACCAAAAAAACACAGATTATAATGGATGATAACTAAGTGGTAAAAATGCAAAAAGAAATTCTTTGATGAGACTGGGACTCGAACCCAGGAGGATTGCTCCACCAGGAAATTGGTGTTAAGGTTAACCTTAACCTGGCGCCATAACCAACTCGGCCATCTCACCGAGGATGCGCGTTCCGGAGAACGGCTGTTGACGAGGGTTCAATGCTAATACCATATTATACACCGTTTGTGTATGCATATTTGAGCTTCATGCTTCACTTAAGCTGCAAATCAGAAGGGTCGTGATCGCGTCAAAATGCACGTCAGATCCGTCATCGTCGATACTTGATGGGCAGGCTGCAGTGAGGCATGGGCCATGGACTATTTGACTGTGTCACATTCCAATCTGAAGCCCCTATGCCGAGTCCTCCGATAATGGTGATGCACATCATCGTCATCAATTCATGCACAATTCACATATTCACCGCTGAAGCATCTACATTGCGCAAGCGCAAGAGTCGGGACAAAGCCGACCTCAAGATTGCGCCCAGCTCAGTCTACGATGCAAAAGATCCGGATGTTGATTCCTCAACCAGTTGCTATTATGATGAGAAACAGATATCATCTCCCTTGCAAAACCTTCTAGCTGCATATTTGTGCCCGTTGGGCAGAGTCAGAAACACCAACGAGACGGGGTGTTTTGCTTTGTTTCCCAATTTCGCCACACCGCTAGAGAATGTCGCGATGCTCTTTGAAACAAGATTGCAGCGCGCGCCTAGAAGGACGAGGTAGGTAAGCAGGAAGCCGGTGGCTGAGGGCATCTATGGAAGCTGGCAGGGCCTACACGGCTTCTATAGATGGCCCTGGACATGGGCACGCCCTGCGATCTGTGCGAAACACATGCATTGGAGTGGAAGAAAAAGTTCCGAACCTGGTCAGTGGTGAGCCAGGATATGACGATCCTCAATCATGACGCGTCAATGATTGACTGTCGCGGAGTTCTGTGTTGTGAAAACGAAGAAGAATGAGAGAGATGATAAGCCAAGACCAAAACACAAGTTTGGTCATGTAGAGGGGGCAATGTGAGTTCAAAAGGGTTCCCCTTGTAGCCAAAATCATGGCATCACCAAGTTCCATTTGCCAACCATGGGATTATGGTTCAGCGCCATGGTCATGCCTCTGATGATGTGCTCAGGAAGCAAAGTGAGCAACAAGGTCTCGACTTGGCTATATGATCATCATTAACTATGAGTCAATGCCAGCAAGAAAACAAAGTTAATAAGTCGCAAGATACGGAGGTCTCGGATGAAAAGAATTATCCCTTTTCTTGCGTGATTGTTGATTGAGTGATGGCTTATCAGGGTTGAGTGGTTGATAAGCTGCCAGGGTTGAAAATGAGTCGACTCGGATCTCGGGATGGCGAAACATTCGTGATGACAAAGATAGTGACATGGGACCGAGAAGAGGTCAATTGACAGGGCAGAATCACATCATCTCAGGCGATAAAGTCCAGGACAACAAACGAGGCTGTTTCCATGGTAGAACTTATTGAGGCGCATAGTATCTGGAATGGTGATGACTCAATGTCTTTGGTGCATGAGTTTGTCGTACATCGTGGCTGTATGTGGCGCATACGCAAGATGGACAACGGCCTATTAAAGAACGGAAAGTTTAAGAATGATCAGCTGCAGGCTTCAAATGAAAGAGGGGCAACGAAGTAAAAAGGAAGCCCAGATTGTCAGCCTAAGAGAAAAGAAGACGTAAAAAAGAGGAGACTTGGGAAGAGAATTCTGACGATGGGGTCTTGTTATGTAACAAAGAAGAGGATATGGCGGCACTCGAGGATCCATATTCTTTTCATCTGCCGTGCCGACAGCACCGAAAATAATTGTCAATGTATGTCAACGTGAAGTGGATTATCGTATTCAACCAAGAAGACCACCAGTGACTAAGGTAGTCTAGTCAAGCCAGTGCCGTCCTCATTGCAGAAGGACTTTTCTCTGCGCCATTGGAGAGTCTCAAAGGGTCCAAGTCTAATTCAGTCATGCCCCGTCTATGCCCCATTCTGGCGCATGACTTGGTAGAAACCAAGTTGCGATAGCGTCAGATACCTTAATGATGCTGTGAGAGGTCGTGCCTTGTTCCTGACATGGGATTGATGTTGAAATGTTCCGATTCCATATCAATTCTCATGGCGATGCTTCAGTGGCGAATGTCATCAACTTTGTATCCCTCAGCAGAGCCGCCATCTTGACTTACACCGACCGACTGCCGTGTCTCAGACCCACATTTGTTAGATCGGGAGGCTGATTACGCCATTTCGGTGCCAAATTTGAAAGAGGTCCTGTGATATGATTGAACAGAATTGACAAGGCCAGACGCCCCCAGGGCTCAAATCAGTGCGGACAAGCTGACAGGGGGGGGGTACATGGCAACGTTATCTGGAATGGGAGGATGTGGTCGCACAAAAGGATGAGAAGAGGAAGCTGAAAGATAACAGACCGATACCTGTAAAGTGTCGTAGTGATAGCAATAGGGATAGGGAATAACACTGATATTAATTTATTGGCTGCTATCTAGAACTTCAATTGGCCAACAGTACAAGTCGAGTCGTAGTAAAAGACCCTCTTTCCCTGTCATTCCCCCGCCATTTGTCCAAACAGTTGGGTTGGGTATTGGTAAAAAACGGCAATTTCTGGCATGAGTCGGCTCAGCTTAGACGTAAAGGAGGGGCCCTCCCCGACGACCCGAACCATTCTTTCTCTCAAGGTTGGCCAAACGTCACACTCGATTGGGTCACATCCAATACTTTACCTTTTTCACACCACAAGATTCTGTTCTGTCAGAGGTGGGCATCGACACTCGTTACCCTCACAATCAGCCAACTCGAATCCTCTCAACAACCTTCGGAGACAAAAGAACAAATCACAACTTGTCTCACCTCCTTCCATAACCCAATTAGCGTCCTTTGCAACCAAGAAAATCGGCATAGTCTTGTCGCACTTCTTGACCGGGGGTCTAAGCTCGTGCTGCCGCTGGTACATAGCACGCCATCCGCCAGTCACTTTGCCTCAGATCCCTTCCCAGAAGCTGTCTGCCACTCTTCCCCGGACCAACCCAGGCCAGCCCAGCGAGTTACGATATCTCACCTTCTCATCGCGCGACTCCAATTTCCCACCCCCAGGCCCTTGCTTGTGTTTTACACTTTGGTGCAGTACAGTACATACATACTTCTGTGCCTCTGAGTCTGCGCCTGCGCCATGGAAAGCCCCTCGCTCGTCAACGGCCATCGGCCCTCCTCCGATACCTCTGTTGCAGCCCCCGGTGCTTCAACTCTTCTTTATTCTTCTATACCTACTTTGTCTTCTACTGCTCAACCTACTTCGGCTACAATAACAAATCATACACATCGCCATGCTTCTGCGCCGTCCACAGAACTTGACTCATCCTCACCCCTTCCTCCTACAAACGGTCACTCTTTGAAAGTCTCCGACACCGACTCCGAACACTTCGACGACAACTCTTTCCAACAACCCTCTAAAAACAATTGCGATAGACACCGATCCGATCAAGAAATCAACCCACGTCTCGTCAAGATGCCTTCCGAATTGGTTGGCAAAACCGTCAGCCCGTTCCTTAAGGAACATATTCCTGGCCTCTATGCACCCTTTGGCAAGGCAAAGACAGCCATGCCTCTATCTCCCACTCCCAACAACACCACTGCAATTCGAAAGAAGGATCCCAACAGCAAGTTTTGCTATCGTCACCGACCCGACTCAAAATGTCGACGCGCCGCCGACGAGTCAAAAATGGGTTTCATCCAAACTGTAAGTCCAGTCCCTCCCAACCTCAACCACAACCACTTCTGCTTGTCGTGGCTCTTAGTCAAATATCCTGATAGGGTATGCTAACATTCATGAAGGAACTCAACAGCCTTTCATCCGCAGACCAAGAAGCCATTACTCACGTATGGTCTCTCTTTTCTGCTGCTCCATCAAAACATCGTGAGTTGATGCTACAGGGCATCATTACACAATGCTGCTTCCCCCAACTCTCTACTGTATCACGCGAGGTACAAGAACAACTCAAGATCGACTTCCTTGCCGCTCTCCCCACCGAACTCTCCTACAAGATCCTATCGTATCTCGACACAGTCTCTCTCTGCAAAGCCGCCCAAGTCAGCCGTAGATGGAGAAACCTCGCCGACGACGACGTGGTATGGCACCGCATGTGCGAACAACACATTGATCGCAAATGCACCAAGTGCGGTTGGGGTTTGCCTCTTCTCGAGAAGAAAAAATTGATGGCGTGGAGCCGCCATCAACAAGTTCACCGACAACCGAATGCCGCCGACGTGGTAGAGATCGACGACGAGGCTGAGACACAATCGAGCGATTCACGAAAACGACAAGCCGACGACGAACACCAACATGATGATCGAGTTGCTAAACGTTCTCGTGTGAGCAACGGAGAAAAGTCAAGACAACAGCTTGAACAAGAACGCAAGTTTCGACCATGGAAAGACGTTTATCGCGACCGTTTCAAGGTGGGGTACAACTGGAAGACTGGTCGTTGCTCCATCAAGACCTTCAAAGGTCACGAGAATGGCGTTACTTGTCTCCAGTTTGACGACAACATCCTTGCAACTGGCTCCTATGATACGACCATCAAGATTTGGAACATCGAGACTGGAGAAGTTATCCGCACGCTCCGAGGACACACTTCGGCAGTTCGCACTCTTCAGTTTGACGACTCCAAGTTGATCAGTGGCAGCTTTGACAAGACCATCAAGATTTGGAACTGGCAAACAGGAGAGTGTTTGAACACACTCCAATGTCATAGCGAGGGTGTGTTGTCAGTCCACTTCGACGGGTGTACTCTGGCATCTGGCTCCATCGATAAGACCGTCAAGGTATTCAGCTTTGATACCAAGCAGACATTCTGTCTTCGAGGTCATACTGACTGGGTCAACCACGTGCGAATTGACTCGCCCTCCCGTGTCGTCTTTTCAGCATCGGATGATCTTTCGGTCAAACTTTGGGACATCGACTCAAAGCAGTGTATCAAGACATTTCTTGGCCATGTTGGCCAGGTCCAGCAAGTTCTCCTGATGCCTGCTGACTTTGAGCCTGATGAGGTGCCTCAACTGGATACCACGGATACTGCATCTGTGTCCAGTGGTCGCAGTGGTCGAAGTAACAGCCCTCCTGCAGCGACTGCCGAGCAGGCTGACGATGCTCGGGCGGCTTATGGCTCGGGTTTCACATCCGACCCCGACCGTCCGCTACCCCCGCGTTACATGCTCACTGGTGGATTGGACAACACGGTCCGCTTGTGGGACACTATCACTGGCAAGTGCATCCGCAGCATGTTTGGTCATGTTGAGGGCATTTGGGGCCTTGTTGGTGACACTCTTCGTGTGGTCACAGGGGCTAATGACTCCATGACCAAGATCTGGGAACCTCGCTCTGGAAAGTGTGAACGGAGCTTCACTGGTCATGCCGGCCCGGTCACCTGTGTTGGTTTGAGTGACAGCCGCATGGCAAGTGGCAGTGAAGATGGCGAGGTGCGGTTGTACAGCTTCGAAGGAGAACGTGTCGAAGAGCGCGGCACTCCTTCATAAGCACCACCTACAACGAGACTTCATCTGTAGATGATCTTCCTTTGTGAAACATTTATGACATTCCAAGATACCAAACAGCGTTTTACGCAAAAAGCCACATGTGGCACAACTCGTTTTCTATCTTTCTTTTCTGGCCAAGTCTGGCCTTCAACATATCAAAGGGTAGCGGGAGTATTTACAACGCGACCGGCAGTCGCTTTTACGGGATTTGGGTGCATTTATAGGGTTTGGGGGAATGGATAAGTCCTCAGGTTATATGTACTGAGTCAACGGTCAAAAGTCCCTGGGAGTTCTAGGTTTTGGAATTGGTATAACACGGCGCTTTCATGGCGAATTCTTTCACAAGAGTATGATGATGGCATCAACAATGAGTTTAGCAGGGGATGAGTTATATAGGCTAGTTATGAGCTTAACCTCCAGACTAGAATGAAGTGGAAAATTATTCATTAAAAAGTGTCTTGTTGTTAAGTGTTCTAAGTGAAATTGGTTCCTTGGCATCGAAGTAGTTTGGTTGGGGCTTCAACGGCTCATGCTGTCTCATCGACCGACCCCTGGTGTCGGATTCATGTATATAAAACCACTCAAGATTTGATTACATCTTTGCAATTAATATGAATGAGTTCAGTCTTATGTAATTTTCATATTCTTAACAAACCATTGTCTGACACAATGAAACATACAGTCTTTAGATATCTGCATTTGTCAGATGGGCACATGCGTATAATGATGACCCCAGGAGGCACGCACGCTCTCCATGGCCACATGGACTTACGGTTTTGTTCCATATAATTAAGGCTATGACGTAAAGGCCAGTAATGGGAGGGCTATTCTGTTTCAGGACCTATGACGGACAGATATGAAGACCTCGCATGTTGGATGCAGGCCTCTGTGATTATAAAGATGGACTAGGATGAATTTGAGCAACAACTCTTACTGATTCACGGATCTGAATTTAACTACCTATAGTATATTCCGCTACTGACCGTAGATGGAAGAAAGCTATTGCCACTGAGGAAGTGCAAGAACATTCTTTGATAGCTGTTTGATGCATGATAGCAATGCAATGATGAGACCAACTTCTCTTATTACGTATCATATATCAATAACGGACTACGATAAAGAGCTGCATACTTATAAAGAACAGTTGTAGTCTATCTGATTAGATATTGCAAAATAGGAGTGACATATAGACGACAATAGAATCAGCTATCACAAAACCTATTCAACGTTGAGCACTATATTTACCATTGAATGCACTGGCAAGATATCTCAAGTTCATACCAAAGATGCTGTATAACTCTAGCTAATGAAGCCCGTTTGCATGTATGCTAGTACCCATCTTGAACAAGAATGTTCATTCATGTGTCCACCCGTCTGCATACCCACCTCCGCTATTGTATCTGTTTGACTCTTCCCGCCGGTGTCAATAAAGTGAAGCATTGTTGCCTTTGCAAACGACTTCTCTCCCTTTGATCAGCGATAAAACATGACACAAACTGCGATGAATCTCGGATTCTGAAATACTATAAATTCGAATATTGGAAGTATTCTTGGACTTCTTTTTCCTTGTCGTCATTATTGCTATTTGAACAAAGTGGTAAGTTCTCCTCCTCCTCCTCCTCCTCCTCCTCCTCCTCCTCGAGATATCCTCTTACTGAGGCTAACGAGCTTCAAGAAATCATGTGCAAAGCAGTTCGATACGTCTACCCCGAGTGCGGTCATCCCGTTGATCCTGACCCTAAAGTCTGGGTCCTCGAGAGATGTATTCCTGCAGTATCCTTCAACAGAGACTGCTGGCTCCCTCGCAACCTGCCCGAGAACTTCATCGAGAAGAAGCCCTGGCCTAC
>JABSSZ010000370.1:0-50656 GCA_013755755.1 Fusarium sp. NRRL 25184 | reverse complement strand
AGATTAATCCGGGGATCTCAGCGTGACCCATGCTCTGAGTCAACTTCGCAGCACGCGGTTGTTGACCAAGGCAGTTCATCAGCAATAGTCTCTCAAGATGTGAATCACGATGCGATAACACCACCTCCTATACCCAGGCTTGATGCCATCGAATCTGACACTAAGGCGCGACCGCTCGAAATGCCCTCCTACATCATACGCGATGAGGCCTGAATGATCGAGCGATGCCTGAGAAACTTCCCCTCGCCCTACCCGCCCTACCCGCCTCGTCGACTGATATTGTTTGCTCTTGATGCATGCTTCATCTGCGTTGCTGCTCCTCGTCCAAGCGTCTTGAACCATCAGGCGAATGCAAGCTATTGCCCGCTGGCCCTTTGCTTTGCAAGATGGAGCATTCAGCGCAGACGATCGATGGAATGCTCTGAACGAGCCCATCGCCGACTGGTTTCTACTAGCATGCGCAGTACACCGATGGGGGTAGATACATGGGCGCGATAGGTCACCTCTAGCGCCATATTGAGGTGCTCGATGGCGCTGTTGCGAGGCCACAATAGGAGGGAACTTGGTGCCGTCGGTACGAGCCATCGCGTTAACTTGTCAAGCATCATTGTAGGCCAAGACACTGACTATGCGCGAAACAAACATCTTCCCCCATTGAACGAGCCATCACCGACCTTGAGCATGATCTTCATCGCTGCCGTCGCCATGACCTCTTCGACCGAATGCACCTGCGATCTACCGACTCCAACACCGATCCCATGAGATGCTCCAATAACACTAGCACGCGTGTTTGGGATGCGAGCGCAACGCTGCCTACCTACTCTCTCGAGCTTCGGTTACGTTTTGTTGGCCAATCCATCTCCAACTGTCGCAATCGTCTATCGTAATCAGGGCTTTAGTCTTGCTGCAGTGGCTTCAGACAGGCTTTTGAAACGTGACCACTTGATACCATACCATCCTGGAACATCCCCTCCAATTAATTCACGTCCATAATTAGTTCATAGCGACGTCGTGTTCTCCATTCACCTCTCGAACTAGCATGCCATAACCCATTCTACTCTGTAGTACCTAAGTTCGAGCGTCCTTCCAACCGCGATACCATCCCCACATCAACCGGCGTCCCACTCAGGTGCACCAAAAAGAATGGCACCTCTTCCACTTGTCGAAACAGGCAAAAAACATACAACAGCGGNNCTACCTTTGGTCGTATGTGCTATATTGGTAGGGCATCACAGCCTATATCATTACTGGAGCTACTCAGTGGAGCATAGGCCTGTTCCTCGCATTGCAGCCTGGCCGTCTCTCAGACCATTTTCGGCCTGCATTGAACCAGACATCAACCTGCCTGCCCAGGTGTGAAGCAAGCGATGTAAAAATAAGCACCTTGATCCTTCAACATCTTTTAATTAAGGACACTGGAATAAATTGAGGGAGGTGGTACTGATCTAACCTAGTGGATGAAAAGCTTTGGTGCAGCGCCCTGTCAGCGACGAAAAGCATGTCTTGAGAGTTTACTGATACCTGTGTGATCAAGAAGATGGGCGACAGCTTTGAAAACAACCAATCCAATAGAAGAAGTTCTGCCAATGGACGGCTGTTGATGATTCAAAGCCGCAATGACCCCAGTACTGCTCCCTCAATCTCAATAGCAGCAACTACCCGACGGCGCCAAGGTAGCCATAGTGGAGCAACAGAGTATCTTAAACCAATAAATATCCAGCCGCCCTCGCCGCCTGCTGTACCAAGTGACCGATAACATCATTTTGTTGGCGCTAAATTAAAAAAGGAAGGCATGGGGCTGACTCGGGGCTCTGGGCATATCACCCATGACAGACTCATATGTGAATATGCGCTAGGGCTGAGATTGTCATTACTTGGTCCTAGACCGCACTAGAGGTCCTCAACCTAGCGGGAACAAGCATAATTACGTTCGGTCCTCCAGACAAATTGACGAGAATCCATGAAACTCGCGGCAAAAAGCCTCCGGGAAATAATTTACAATTCCTATTACCCCATACTTATCCCCTGAAAAGTTCTGCAAGGGTATTGAGGTGAACATTCTCACATCTACGGCTCCGTGACCGAGGAACTCAACGATCGCTTCTGTCAACGTCAGTATCACGCCTCCCTTTGAAGGATACCATGGGCCTATGTCAATTCAAACAAGAAGAGTACCGACTTTCTTTACAAAGTATAATATCGAATCCAGATTGCTGAAAAAGGACTAGAGGAAGATGTTGCTTTTTGTGCTAAAACATCTCTATAGCCCCATTCTAAATAACAGAATATATATGATATATTACCACAGATTAGTTATATTGACAAGAAGAACTACCGTATTGGCTCATGGAATCCACCATGCCCGTGGATCCAAGGCTAGAAAGTCAAGCTATGCGATTTAAGGAAGGTGGGTATAAGCCGGCTTTGCGAGCTATACCTTGGTCTGAAGATCCTACGTGTTTGTTATCTATCTTTATTGGCTTATTGGTGAATTTCTCGAGTCAATATGCTAGAAGGCGGAGAAGGGAATTAAAACTAGCGTATCTTCCCAGAATCCATACAGAGCAATACTGAATCATACACCTAACGTGCGGGAATCATGCCAGAGTGAGAGATCGGCACTGATCTACTTCTATTGTGGCAAGTCTCCTTAATTTAGTTAGGGGAAGTCGCAGATCGCCCGCTAGGTACTGTACCTCTCCATCCATGGCCCCGCTAGCCAAGCTATCGTTGCGCTGATCTCATGCAAAAGAAGCAAGATTTGCCCCCCTTCAGCTTCGGTTCACTCTTTCCTAGAGCCCCTTTCTACCTATATTCATGCTATTAAAGACCATTTTATACGAAAATCAACAACCGTCTACGGAGTTTGCGTCCTTCTATTCACTCATGACTTCTTATGAGATAGCTAGTCTATTAGCTAGTCACCATGGCCACTACGTCGGCAGCATCAGCTATCAGCGCTATAGAGCGCACATGCTCAGTACCTAGCCTTCTTGGCTCCCTCTTTATCATTATCACCTTCTGTTCTTCGAAGCTGTTTCATAAGCCCATCAGCAGAATGCTCTTTTATGCCTCTTTCGGAAACATGATGAGCAATGTCGCTACACTCATGTCCAGTAGTTTCATCGACCAACCCAATTCTGTTGGTTGCCAAACGCAAGCTTTTCTGATCGAGACGTAAGTCCTTTTGATACAACGCCTATGGCCTAATCTACTACTCGGTTGCTGATCATTTGCTAGGTTTATGTTTGCGGATGTCTTTTGGGCCCTAGCTATGGCTACGAACGTATACCTCACTTTCTACTATCGATTCGATGGCGTTAGGCTACGTAAAATAGAGCCACTTCAAATCGGTCTATGTTATGGCATTCCTTTCATTATAGCCGTCACCTTTATCTTTGTAAAGAACAAAGACGGGGCTCGCGCATACGGGAATGCGAACTTATGGTGCTGGCTTACCGTGGAGTGGGATGCTTGGCAGCTTGCTACTTACGGACTGATATGGTAACCCATCCCTGCTGTTCCTTGGCCATACTCGATGGCCCGACGGTTCGCTCGTCATGAACAGTTCTAACGCTATTCTAGGCTCATCATATTTATCGCCTTTGCTATATACGTCCGCACTGGGATTACTATCTATAAATGGAGGAATCGTTTGAATGGCTTCTCAAATTCGAACGAGTTGAACACTTCGTCCCAAGCCGCGCAGAACTCAGACCTTCTGGGCATTGCCAAGACTACTAAAATCACCATTACAACATCAGATTCTGCTGCGCCTGGTTTCGGCCAGCCTTTTGGACCTGTAACTAGCCCCGAGCCAGTTCATTCAGCAGTTATTTACAATGGTCCTGCTCCGCCCGTAGCAAATTCTTCCGACCAACACAACATCAAGACCCAGTACCCGGATCGAAGAAGACGCAGCCCGAGTGATGAGGCAGCTATGTCTTATGCCAAGTGCGCCCTTTTGTTTTTCACAGCGATGCTTATCACTTGGATTCCCGCGAGCGCGAACCGTCTGTATGTTCTTATTGACGGCAAGGCATCTGTAGAGCTGGGCTATCTAAGCGCATTTGTGCTTCCTCTGCAGGGTTTCTGGAACGCCTTGATCTACTATTATACCTCTCGAGCCGCGTGTAAGCAGGTTACTGCTGGTTTACGGACTGGCTGCCGCCGTCTAGAGGAAAGCGATCTCAACGGGTCTAGCTTTGCTGACAGAATGAATGCTGCCGACGGAAATAATGAACAAGGTTTTCAGCTGGACCAGATGGGAGGAGCTGCCAAGAAGGTGCATGGTTTCGGGGACACAGAGAGCACGACATCGCTAACAGCGAGGGTTTGAGGACTTTGTTCCATCTCAGGTTTTAAGTGTTGATATAGGCATCGAACTCAGTTGTGTTTTTAGTTGCAAATTAATGAATTCTTTACTTTCGATTTAATATCCACAATCTCATCTACTTCTCTTAACTCTTTCTTTTTACTCTTCTATATTCTAAATTTTCGCCTAATAACCTATCAACCATTCAGCTGTGAGCTACTTAAGGATTCTTATTAGGAACGAGTCCATTCCTACCATGTAATAGACATAATTCTCAGTGTAGTTGCCCATCGCATCTTCGGGTTGGCTGAGGCGAGTGTGCACAGGGCCGAAGGCTGATCCACTGACTGCTGTAGACCATCGTAAGAGGAGAACTTTGACATCCGTGGGAAGATCTTTGCTCGAGACTCATCCGACGGAAAAGCAAAAAACCTCCCTCATTCGTAAGCACTGACGGGTACTCAAATCAGGAACCTCGACATGCTGTTGTGCTTGGTACTTGCTATGATTTCTTTCCTCTGCTCGAGGCTGTCCTCTGCCTTTGCTTCAACCTCTCGTGCCTACTGCAACCAACAAGGAAGCCGAAGTTCTTCCCTAGACTGCTTCGAAGAAGACCGATGTATGATGACTGCCTACTCTCCCACACACCAGGTTTCTGACTGGAAGATTCCATCAGCCGCGGTGCCCTATCACGCAGTGCTAGATGAAGGTGACATTGGCGACTATGTAAATGCTTTGTAGGCGCTGTTGACCAATCCATAACTTCGCGTGACACAGCTCACGCAATTGTAGCTAAGACTTCCGCTAAACTGGAGTGCATCGTAAGTGTACCAATTGATATTTTGTCGACGCTCTCTCTTCATGACGATGACAAGGTCTTTCGCCAGGCGGTCTATTGATGTAACTATCTGCAAGCTCGAATCACAAGGTACGCAAGACTTACTGCCACCCTCTGGCTACCATTCATCCTGGACTCCGGAAGCTTACCCGGAGATCCCATCATGAGCTTGCTTGAACTTAACATGAGGCCAGTTCACCACCGACTCTGGAACCTGAATTGGCGTTTCCGCTGTAATTCCTCCAAGATTGGCGCACTCATACCTAGCCGTACCTCTGTCAGAAGCTGAGCCTCACCTGGGAACATGAACTTACCGCAAAGTATCCAAGCTTGGCCGCAAATATTATTGTCGCTTGCTGTGCCATCAACTTGAATCTCAAAACGCCCCAGCCGAGTGCAGGCAGGTCATGCATAATGACCAACGCCGGATCTTGCGGGTTCAGCGACTTGCTATCACTGTCCATGGCATCTTGACTAATAGTGCCTGGGAACTTGTGCTGCCCACGTGAACCCAGAAACCACGATGGATGACCGTGCTTGTAGAGTGCAATCGTCTCATTGATCTGATTCTCAATGACGAGATCAACGACAGAACCTAAAGGAAGATTGCCAACAATGGGCTTGTCGAGTGTTTCGTTGGGTTCGCTCAATTAGCCAAAATCCCGAAGGCTAGGTAGCAATTGGTTCTTCTTGAAGGCATTGAGTCAATGCTAAGATTCCTCAAGAGGTCAAGAACAAGGTTCGCGCGCATTTCGTACCAGATCTTCGATATGGTTCATTAGACTAGCAATCTCAATTCAAACTGCCATTAATTCCTTGAAGCAATTTCTCACACGCCCTATCGACCAATCTTCTCTCCAAGTCTCGTAGCCACAATGCCCCCGACTTCTTTCAGCGATGACGCCCCAACCATCTCCAGCACGCTCACCTGCAACCCAAATACTTGACGGAACCACCGGCGCAACTCAATAGCAGTTAGTGAATCGAGACCCATCTCAGATAGTTTCAGTCTGGGATCTACAGGGGCATCTGGCTTCAGGAGGAAGTCATTGATCTTGGTACCGATCTCCATGGATAGGAAGTCAATAGACTCTTCTTTTGCTAGTGTTTCAATGGCATCCCCTTCACTGACGCTTTGTAGAAAAACCTTGAGTTGACTGCTTTCACCTCGCGTGTCGGCTTGGTCTCCTGTTGCAAGGTTATGATATGCGCCCATTCGACGATCACGACGCCAATTGGTAGGATTCTTGGGATCGTCGAGGTGAAGATGAGATCTCATACCCATGAAAATATGGCCATTGTTCTTCCATGGCGACCATTCACTCGATGAGAGATTCTCGAAACTACCGCTAGAGCCGTGTTCTCTTGGCGCCGAGTTGAACAGAGAAGCTTCTACACTTTCAAGAAACTCTTTTTCTCTCACGGTGTGTAGGCCCTGAAGTTTGATGCTGCGAAGAGCTGATGGGTTCTCTGCCAAGTATCCGACGTCTTCGATACCACATATCGAGAGTACCGATGCGGGAAGACCGAGAGAGTGTCTGTACTGGCAGAATGATTCGGTGAATATGCATCCGGATTTGTAATTGCCCTGGCCAGGCTGATCAGCGAACGTGACTGCGGAACTGGCCAGCCAGAAGTGATCCAAGGGTTGGTCATGAAGTGCTCGATGAAGATTCCAAGTTCCATGGACTTTGGGCTCTATAGCATCCTTCCAATTCGTCCACTCCATTTCCAGCAAAGGAGAATCCTGTGATAGTTAGTCATTTGCTGTGATGTATGCACAATTACTTACCCTTTGCACCATGGCAAGATGGAAGACACCTTTGATGGAATACGGAGCCTTGTTGATGGCATCTTCCACATCCTCAAGATTATTGACGCTCCCCTTGACTACAGTGACACTACACCCCATGGCTTCGATTTCTGCAGAAAGCCTGTCGGCTGTCGTATCGCTCCTTGCAAGAAACAAAAGATGTTTGGCCCCGCGCTCCACTAGCCAGACAGCCAAGGCTCTACCAAGGCCTCCCAAGCCACCAACAAGGAAGTAAGATGCTTGAGGATCAAACCGTATACTCTGAGTGACGGTCTTAGCCTCAAGCTGCGACGAATTTGCCGGCATTTTGAGTATCACTTTTCCTATATGCTGACCGTCTTGGAGGTAGCGAAATGCCTTCTTTGCATCGCTGGCAGCGAAGGAGGTGATGGGTCTCAGAGATTTGAGTTTGCCCTGCCTGAAGAACTCGAGAGTTCTTTCCATAACACTATCAATCTGTTAGTATTGCCTTTGTGAGTTTCGTTGAAAGATGTGACTTACTCCTTCACCAAGTTTGGCTGCTCCCCAATGAGGTAGTGCATATCGATACCGCAATAAGACCTGTTGTCCAAGAAGCCACTCATATCGAGCTGACCGTGTGAAGCCAGATCGCGTTTTGCAAGCTCAAGGAAAGCGCCAGACTTGGTGACGCACCTCCAAGAAGCATTGAGCAGCTCACCGCTAAGAGAGTTCAAGACAAGGTCAACGCCTTTTCCGTCTGTCTGTTGCATCACCCCATCCAGGAACGAGGCATCACGAGAGTGGAAAATACGTTTCCGTGGGATACCATATTCCTTAACCAGGTACTCCAATTTCTCGTTGTTTCCTACCGTGGCATATACCTCCCCCTCCATCATCTTCACGACCTGTAGAGCTGCAAGACCAATACCACCACAGGCAGAATGGATCAACACGCTGCTTCCCTTGCGCATCTTCCCTACGTCAAGTAAGGCATAAATGACGGTGGAAAAGCAACATTGAATGGAAGCGGCTTCTTCGAAGCTCATGTCGCTGGGAATCTTGTGCATGTAATGATGCTTGGCTGTGAAGTGCGTGGAGAAGCCGCCCCTGTAACATATACTCATGACGCGATCCCCTATAGAGAAACTGGTCACTGCGCTTCCAACGCGTCTGATTAATCCAGATACTTCAATGCCTGGTGAGACATGAAGAGTTTCAGAGGGGATCAAACCCATAGCTGAGACAACATCGTGAAAGTTGAGGCCAGCGGAGTGGACCTCAATCTCAATGTTGTCGTCCGCGATCGTGTCTGGAATCGCCGCAGCTACCCAGTTCATTGTCTCGAGGGATCCCGGTTTGTCAACTCGTAAAGTCTTCATTGCCTCGTCGCGCTGGGCCTTGTCCAACGTCTCTTCTTCAATACGAACAGGTTGGTAGCGACCAACACAGACTGCACCATCGCGCACAACGTATTCCTTGTCTGGCTCAAGGCCCTCGACATCTTGATCTTGTATGATCTTCTCAAGGACATCTGTGATCAATGTACTAAAACGATCCTCATCGAGGTCAATCTCCAGTGTGTAAAAGTTCAACCCTAATTCGGATCGAAGTGTTCGAGTAACACCCAGTGTTTGAGCCGATCTTGGATTCGAGCACCTCAACTGGGTCGGAGGCATGAGCCAACAAACGCTCCTTGAGCCAATAGACTGTGCAAATTCTTGGAACTTGGTGAACATTTCTTGTGAAATATCTTCAAAGAAAGCGGCTTCCAAGTCAAGGCAAGAAATGATGTTCTGATCCTGAGGTACTTGATCTTCGATTCCTTGGACCGTTACCTTCCAACCTCTCGTTTCTAGAGCAGCTGAGATCTGAGTAGCAGGATGCCGCTGAGGATACTGGGCTAACAGAGTAAAAGAAGTAGCGTCGATGGTCAAACGGGGTTCTTTACTGGCCACCATGACAGAACAATGGCGATATGGCTCGTCATCATCGTAGACAGCTACATCGACTCCGCTATACCCCGATTTCTTCAGCTCTCGATCCCATCGTGATACAGGTACGTAAGGCTGATCCGGCCGATCGTCCTGTTCTCCTAACCACCAGCCAGAAAAGTGGCCGAACACGTAGTTTGTCAAACGGGACAGACTGCACACTTCTGTCATGACTAGCACGCCATCTGATTTGAGTAAAACTCGAATATTGCTTAGTGTCTCGTGTAGTGACGGCGTAGCGTGCAACACGTTGGCAGCCACGATGAGATCATACGTTCCACTTTCGAAACCCTGCTCGAGAGGATTCTGAGAGACGTCTAATATTTTAAACTCCATGTTTGGAGCATCAGAAAAGCGACTCTTGGCTGCGGGAAAGAAACCAGCCGAGATGTCTGTGAATGTATAGACAGAGTAAGCTGGGAGGCCTTGTATCTGTGACAGGCCGCGGAGAATAGTCTCTGTGGTGCCTCCGGTCCCTGCACCAACTTCGAGGATTCTGAGGGTAGGGCGGGTGTGTGAAAGAATGCGGAGAAATTTGGAGTAGTCGAAAGTCATTACGTTGTAGATATCTGCCAAAAGGTTGTCTCTGAGCAGCGTCTCGATAGTTGATGTCTTGCCGGTAAATAGCTTCTCACTATCATCAAAAAGACGTCTTAACCCGATGGTGAGCGCCTTTTGCGGCATCTCCAATAACTTGGAAGTGATTTCTTCGATCTTGGAGAGTCTATGCTCCCGCGGCGTAACAAGAACTTGTTCAGAGTCACTAACAAGTTTGTAGTCCCCTGATGCGGCAACATCAAGCTGTTTTTTCAGCCAGTCTCGAAACTTGGTGAAGTGTGGCTGACATGGATCGAGAGATTTGATCTTGTCAACAGTCTCAATCATGCATAAAAGGGTCAACCCCTCCTGTAGATTGGACTCTTCTCTGTTAATAGTTGGAGGAACAAAGAGTGCCGATAGGTCCACAAAATCAAAGTGCGGAAGCCAGTTGAGGCGCGAAGCAGCGTGAACGTCGAGTGCGTCGAGGGCTATATCCTCTCCCAGTGCCCTCAGCTGTATCCCTGATGCACGGAGGGCAACCTTACCACCCGCATTGAGCTCAACACATGACTCTGTTCCATGTAGCCTCCAGGATTTAGCATCCATCAGATCTGTGCCTGCGCTGACCTCGACTTCTTCAATGGTTGTAGGTACCATAAGCTCGACGATGTTTCTGGCTAGACCCCTGGCTTGCGACACAAGAAGTGACTGAAGACCCGCATCTATCGTCGCTGGATGTAAAGTGAATGGGGAGTGAAGTGTAGTCTTGTTGGCGATGCAACCATGTGCGAGGTCCTCCGAAGGGGAAACTGTAGCGCTCAACAGGCCACGAAACTCGGGACCATAGATGAAACCCACGTGAGCAAGTTGGTTATACATGCGTGTAATGTCAACCTGTCGAGGGAGTACCTCTGGGATCCAATTCGTGACTCTGACTTTGTCAAGAATGCTGACCAGTCCTGTACAGTGCTTGGTCCAGCCTGAGCCATCATAAGACGATATGGTAAATATATACCATGAAGAGTCTTCAAGGTCGTTGAGCTGATGAACGCGTAAACTAGTTGCGACTTCAACCGAGTCTGAAAGCAGAAGGGCTCGATGTGCAATGACATGCCGCAGACGGTAAGCTGCACCAAGAGGAGAGTGGGTAACCTGTCTGATGGCTTCACCAGCAATGGCGATGTATCCGGCGAACGGAAAAACGACATCCTGGTTAAGCTTATGATCCATAAGCCAGGGAACATCCTCAAGACTCAGAACGTTTCGCCATTGAGGCTCTAGCTCTGATCCCTCAAAGTTACGGGAACCAAGAAGGCAGTGCTGAGGATACTGGCGGGACCTCCAAGCTTTGGATATGCGACTCTCGGACCAGTATGTTGCGCTGTGATCCCAAGGGTAGGTTGGTAAGCCTGATATGACTTTTGAGTTGGGGAACAGCGGTGATAGGCTGAGAGGGATCCCGTGCTGGTAGAGCTTTCCCAATGCACTGAGAAAGACAGCTGATGAATCTTTATCGCGAGATTGGGACGAGATGTAGTAGAATGGATGTGATGAGGAGGAGCAGATTCGCTTCAGAGGACCGGCCAAGGCAGAGTGAGGTCCGATTTCCAGAAAGACACAAGATTGCTTGGATTCGAGCAAGTTTGACACAGCGGTTGAGAATTTGACTGGCGATATAAGGTTCTGGGTCCAATAGGACGGATCACGAAGAGGTGTATTCGCCAACTCAGTGGTGACAGAAGAGAACATGTCAATCTTAGTGGAGGGGGTAGTCCCAGTGTGCTTAGGGAGCCCAGACTCGAGAAGACCTTTGTACTCGGAGCTCAAAGACAGCATGTGCTCTAAAGGATCGTCAATAGAGATAAAAATGTATGTTGAGGGGGTACTTACGCGAGTGATAAGCCATGTCAACCTTGAGTAGACGAGCAAACATGTCAGGATCAGCCTGTTTGATAGCCTCAACAACTTGGGCGACTCGATCTGCGTCTCCAGAAATAGTAGTGCTTTCCGGGCTATTCTCACAAGCCACAACAACACCGTCAGTCAGGTGCTCGGAAATACCTTGTACTCCCATTCCGACAGCCGCCATGCCCCCGTGAAGGGTCTGCCTGGTTGTCACATAGCCGCGATAGTAGGCAATGACGATGGCATCTTCCATGGAGATGTGGCCAGCTGCGTAAGCACCGGCTATTTCTCCACTGGAATGGCCAACGATAGCAGAAGGTGAGAGACCCAAGCGGGAGAACTTGTTGACTAGTGCCAACTGGATGGCTGTGCAGAGAGGTTGTGATAGTTCGGCTCGGTTTATTTGTGAGGTTTCTGTGGGCTTCTCAAGTTCATCTGTATTCTGTTAGTACAATTTGGTGATGTGAAGTTTGGGCTTATTACCTATGAGGTTCCAGCTCGGCGGGAACTCAAGCTTCTGCAAGGTTGAATTCATGGCGTTCAAGTCACTTCGAAAAGCAACATCGCTTTCGATGAGTTCTTTGGTCATCCCAGGCCATTGTGCACCTTGGCCGCTGAACACAAAGACGAGCGACAGAGGGCCAGCTGGGGCTTTTAATGGACTTGAGATCTCGATGGACGTCTCGCGCTGAGAAACAATGAACGCCCGATGAGGTAGATACTGGCGGTGCGTTGCAAGGGTATAGGCTAGATTGGCGATACAATCGGGGTTTGCAGCTGTCCATTCCTGGTGGTTGCGAATCTGTTTTTGGAGGGATATCTCCGTGTTGCCTGACAACAGAAGCAGAGAAGGAGAGTCCGAACCTCTCTGATCCAAAGGGGTTGGAACCTCATCTTGTTTCGAAGGGTACGACTCAAGAATGACCTAAGAGCGGCTGGGTTAAAGAACATAAACCAGAAAGGTAGTTGTACTTACATGAGCATTACTTCCACCGATGCCAAAAGAGTTGATGCTGACTCGTTTCTGTCGATCTGGTAGGAATCGCGTTGGCCTGAGCGGTACATTCAGGTTGTACTCGGAGAAGGGGACTTGAGGGTTAGTTAGACAAAGATGAACCATCAAGATATTAGAGACTTACTGTTCGGATTGGGGTTGTTGAGTTTGATGTTGGGTGGAATTGTATGGTGCTCTAGAGAGAGAACACCCTTGATGACAGACGACAGCCCTGCAGAACCCTCTGAATGCCCGAGATTAGGTTTGACGGAAGTAATGAAAACTTGCTTCTCTCCGCCAAAGACTTTTCCCACTGCAGTGGCCTCGATAGGATCACCCGTCGGTGTCCCAGTACCATGACACTGATCTTATTAGCCTACCGATCCCAAGTGAACTGGTAATAGCTTACCTCGATAAACGCAGTATCCTTCGGATCTAGCCCAACATCACGATACGCCTTTCTCATCAGAGCTTCATGCGCAGCTCCATTCGGGGTGACAAGACTGACACACTTGCCATCACAATTCACGGCCGTACCTTTCACTACAGCTCTTATCGGATTACCATCGCGGATAGCATCGGACAAGGGCTTGATGTAGATAGCTGTTATGGCTTCAGCGCGAGCATATCCATCGGCAGCAGCGTCAAAGGTCTTGCATGATGCATCTGGGGCTAGTACTTCACCAGATGACATTGTTGCTGTCAGCGCTGGTGTCATGATCATGTTGGCGCCCCCGACGATGGCACTCGAAGCATCGCCCTTTTGGATGGCGCGACACGCTTCGTGGAGTGCTACAGCTGAGCTTGAGCAGCCTGTCTTGATGACCATGCTACTCAAGATGTCAGTGCCCCGTTTATGGTATGAGGGGTGACAACTTACCTAGGTCCTTGGAAGTCGTATTCGTACGAAATGCGATTGGCCATCATGAGATCTGCACCACCAGTCGTAGCGTATAGTCCCCCCTGAAGAGGTTCCTTGGTATTCATGATCAACCAATCATCTCCAAAGGTACCGACGTAGCAGCCGACTTGCTTTCCACGGTAATTGATTTCTCCAGCATCTTCAAGACATTCGTGGGTTACTTCAAGGAGCAGTCGTTGCTGCGGATCAACCCTTGCAAGTTCATTCTTAGTCAATGAGAAGAAAGACGTGTCGAGGCATGAGAGATCGTCTTCGATGAAATAACCATGCTTGGTCTTGATGGAGTCTCTGCCGCCGAGGCTATCGTCGAATCCGCCAATGTTGAAGCGGCTGCTTGGAATGGGACGTCTTGCATCGAGGCCACGGTACAAGAGGTCCCAGTAGTCTTCACAGTTGCTTATTCCTCCTGGAAGACGCAGTGCAATACCGCAAATGGCAATTTCAGGTGCCTCTGGAGCATCAGTTACTGCCTTGTTCTGGCCATCATGTAGTCGCTGTTTGCTGGTGCTGGTGTTGTCACGAGGAGATGATACGCCCCCGTCGATGACATTTGGGTTCGTGTTCACACCACTCGAAGATAGGTCACTCATAGTCGCTGCTGAGGTTCTCGGGTTGTCACTAGAAGAAGGAAACGCACAGATCTTCGGGATTTGGTGCATAACACCATCATCAAGCCCCCATCTGGACCTTGGCATAAATATCAAGATCCTGAATCAGATAGACGCACCGAGTTCACTCGGCAGAGATTTCTCCATATGCGGTGCATCTTCATTTACATAGCTGGCTTAGATGTCTCGCTTACTGACCTATGGGGTACTGGATAACGAGTACTTAATGCATAATTTATTACGTTTTCATCTGTTGACTGCTTCTGACTTGATATACTGATCTGCAGCACTCGACGGTCAAACTTGCTTCAGGTAACATTAAGTAACATCTGGCGTAGCGAGATCGTATCTGGTCAATTGACATTCCGAGGTGGCGCAACTCCGTGGCCCATGCCGATATCACAGCAACGGAGGACAGGTTATGCAAGTGAGCAGCCACCTTGACCTACGGTTAAAACTAGGCGAGGAAAACGACTTGATCTAAGGGTATCTGTCCCGAGTATGGTTGAGCAACATGACATCGGGCCCTAGATGTGAGTTCTAGATTATATGAGGCTTTTCTTTCGGGAACAAGATGGCATCGTGTCGCTATGCTATTGGACTGGAGGTGCGGAGATGTCTCCTCCCGAGATGTAGGTAACACACAAAACTTGTGCAACATCCATCGACGGAACTGCGCGGTTTCAACGACCATAAACATCAATTCACAATATTGGCGTATTTTCCAGCACATTGTGCCGTGTATGAATGCAGGAGGATACAACAGCCACACCGCCAGCGGCATTATTCTCGTTTCTGAGTTTGAGCAGATGTTACCCCCGGCAAGTCAAGAGTGCAAGCTTCATTCTTTGGGGGCATGTGATTATGTAGAACAAGACACACATTTTCATAACGTACTCGATGTTGACAGTCAGAGAGCGGTCACAAATTGGCAGAGCCCATCACTGGCTAAACTCTACTGGCATTCTGACCCCCGCGACGCGGCTTGGAGGCCCTAAAGACAAACATCATGGCCACAACACTAGTCTCAACCTCCTCAAAGCCCGCCTTCAAAGCATCCGCCAAAACATTCGGATCATCCTGCCAATTGTCAAAAATGCCTCTCTTGTTGTAAAATCCCAGCATGAAAGCCGCCGCTCTTCCAAGCGGTTTCTCACTCTTCACCTTGTATCCATTGCCACTCTTCTCCCATTGCTTTCCCAACACTGTGCACCCAACCAAAACGCCATCTTTGGTCAGAAGGTCTTTGGCATTGGTGATGGCACTTGCTTTGCTGGCTGTCGGCTGCGGCATGTGATGCAAGACGAGAAACAGAGATGCGGATGTGAATTTCTGGCCTTGGAGAGATGCGGGAAGTGGTTGTGCAGCGTCAGTGTGAACACAGTCAATCTGTACTTCAGGATACTTGGACAGAACACGCTGTCTCGCTGTTGAGAGGGAACCCTCACTCAAGTCAACTAGCGTGAGGTGCTGATCTTTTGGGTCGCGACCAACATCCTTGATCGCTCTTCGTGGAAAGTACCCCGTTCCAACGCCAATATCAACATGTCGCTTTGAGAAGTTGTTGGAGAATAAGGGACGAAGATTATTCTGTGCGGAGCAGCGCCAAATGAATGGGACAGAGACACGGAGGATCAGAAGATCGTAGAATGAGAGGGCCAGTGGCGTGCAATACGACGCCGCTGTGTTTGCGGTGCGCTGGATGACTGTCATAGTAGCTAGTGATGGAATGAGTCTGTAAGATGCGGTCAAGTTTCTGTGAAGCGCGGTCTTGTCTGAAATACTTGGGCTGATGAATTTCCATTTCCCAAGCAGAGATTGTAGGTGTACAAGTGACGGATTCTCGAGCAGACTGGCCACGTACTCTTCCTGGCCGAGACATAAACACTGCATGTTCCGTGTTCTGTGTTTCCTGTTGTGGCTTTGACGGACATCGCCGAGACGATCTGGATAGTTCGAATCCCGAGGTGGTTACACGACATGCCTCTAGAGAAAGAGATCGGAATCGCGGAAGCAGTGTAACAAATTTGTTGATCACATGTTTGGCCGTAAGCATTCTGAACGAAAAGAGATAGTCTAGATCTTCATGGCGGCAGGTTTCACAAAAAGTCGGATGGGCTGGACAAAAGAAGAGAGCGTACTAACCGAGCGGCGACAAGAGCAAACAAGCAATTACGTCTTATCGTCGAGTTCTACTCCATCCAATAGCATTGACATCTTTTGGTCTTGAGAGACATATTGCATCTTACTGTTGGGCATGAATGCATTGCTGGGTTTCTGGCTACTGGATTGACTCTGGACATCAGGCAAGCATACACCGTGAGACCTCTGAACTTTCCCCCCCGCTAACTTTGAATGGGAAGCAAGCTGGGTAGTCAAGGCCAGGCTGGGGAAGAACACAAAAATTGAGAGTGAGATTGCTGGATGATCACTGGTTTTTAGTCAGGGCCAATCTCATGGTCGCTGTCCCCAGAGGCCTGGTCATTGAGCATACCGCCAGCTTCACTTTTAACATGATCCATAGATGGCCACATCCCGGGCTTCGTAATAGGTATCCACTACGCTGATCTTAATTACCATCCGATAGATTAGATTGCGGCACCATCTTTTTCGCACCAATGTCTTTGGGGCTTAACAAGTGATATATCCGGGTTAATTCCAAAGCTGGTCTCACATTGCCGCTCTTCTACGGAGTATACGCGTATTAATTTCGGTACAGAGAGGGATTGCATCAGCCATTCCGCGAGCTGTGTCAATTGCCTGGGGAATTGTCGCAAAGAATAGTACTCTACAGTAACAAACTGCTCAGCCTGTGTATGCCTCGTACACGACTCATTCAAGCCACTGATATAAAGCATCGAGAGTCATGAGCTGATTGCTTCTTCTTATGTGAAACCAACAGCCTTCTTTGACCCGGGTTTCATCTTCTTTCGCCTTCAGGATAAGCATAACCCTATCCCGTGTTGCGTAAACAAATGACCGTGCTGGTGACCTGCTACTGGCCCACTGTTCTGACCAGGATGCGGCTCCGCTTTCATCAACCTCGATCCTTACCGTAAAGCAATTGACGCATCGTGAAGTTTAATAGAGAGTCATAAAATGAGGCTCAATTCACGACTTTTAGTAAATTTAGCTCAGTATTCTCAGCCAGTCTCACAATTAGATCATATCACTTCTAGCAAGACTTGGCATCAAGCTAAAGAAGCTTGATCCCTCCGTTTCAACTCGCATCATCGAAACACGCTCCCCACAAAAGACTAACCCTTTAATCCCGAGCTCAACCATGTCATCAAGTTTCATGTTCCCAAAATATTGCCGGCGTTCCACGGAATAAAACAGCGATGCCGAAAGTCCGCCAATAATGACCTGTAGTTCCTCTTGGCGTGGTCTAGGATACCACCAACTGGGTCGCGATACGGCCTGTCTCAAGTTTCAAGTTAACAAAACAGGACCATTTTTTCTGGAAGATTTCTAGGAGGTCATATTCTCCGCCGCTTACGGTAAGACCTGCGAGAGAAATGTTGGTCGAGATAAATATACCAATGCCTTCTCACTAACTTGCTTCTCTATTCCATTTTCTGCTATTCATTCGTTCGTTTCTTGTTTAATTTCATCACATTCTTTTTTTTCTTCACCATGAAGTGTCTCTCTCTTCTCTCCGTGGCCGTCGCCGCGCTGGTCTCTAACGTTTCCGCCGCCGGCGTAACCGGCACCCCCGAGGGATTCGCCTCCGAAGTCACAGGCGGCGGCAGCGCTGAAGGCGCGTACCCCAAGTCAACCGATGAGCTGGTCTCTATGCTTGGCGACTCTACCACGCGCGTCATCTTGCTCGACCAGGAGTTCGACTTCACCGGTACCGA
The DNA here is from genome assembly GCA_013755755.1 of Fusarium sp. NRRL 25184. NCBI lineage: Eukaryota > Fungi > Ascomycota > Sordariomycetes > Hypocreales > Nectriaceae > Fusarium > Fusarium sp. NRRL 25184. The sequence goes on along the minus strand of JABSSZ010000370.1, from coordinate 32,909 downwards.
GGGCACTGCCTCGGAGCAGGGCTGTGCTCCTTGGGGTACGGGCTCGGGCTGCCAGACGGCTATCAACAAGGATGATTGGTGTAACAACTATCAGCCTGATGCCCCCAAGGTCGATGTTAGCTACGATAAGGCGGGCTTGAACCCCATTATCGTCAACTCGGATAAGTCGATTGTTGGTGTTGGTGCGAATGGTGTTATCAAGGGCAAGGGTCTTTACATCAAGGGGACCAAGAATATTATTATTCAGAACATCCATATTACTGAACTGAACCCTCAGTATGTATGGGGTGGAGACGCTATTACCCTTGATGGAGCTGATCTTGTTTGGATCGATCACGTCACAACCTCCAACATTGGCCGACAGCATATTGTCCTTGGAACCAACGCCGATAACCGAGTCTCCATCACCAACAACCACATCAACGGCGAGAGCCAGTGGTCTGCTACTTGCGACGGACACCAGTACTGGTCCATGTACTTCACTGGTTCCAGCGACGTAAGTCCCCAGATCTCACCCTTTATCAATAATCTACCTGTACTAACAGTTACCAGATGATCACCCTGAAGAACAACTACATCACCAAGACCTCCGGCCGTGCCCCCAAGGTCGCCGGAAACACCGTCGTCCACGCCGTCAACAACTACTGGTCCGAAAACTCCGGCCACGCCTTTGAGACCAGCGACCAAGCCAAGATTCTCGCCGAGGGCAACCTCTTCCAGGACGTCAAGGCCGCTATCGAGGAGGGATCCACCGGCGCCATCTTTGCCAGCCCTGATGCTTCCGCCAACGCTGCCTGCTCCAGCGGTGTTGGACACGTCTGCGAGGTTAACCAGTACGATAACTCTGGTTCTCTGTCTGGTACCGATTCTAGCTTCTTCAGCTCTTTCGGTGGAAAGGCTGCTGAGGCTAAGCCTGCTTCTTCCATCACTGGCCTGGCTGCTAGTGCTGGTTTCGGTACTATTTAAGTGGTTTGAAGGGGTATTGATGACCTCTGGGATCACTGGGAAACAGTAGAGATGTTGCTTTCGATGTATATAATCTCGGACTTTCGGGCTTATATCTAGCCGGAGTATATAGAAACATGAGTTAATCTAGAGACTTCAGTTTCAACATATTTTGACTCGTTGAGACCATTGCCTAAAACCTAGGTATCCTTTCTCATAAGAAGGCCCTGCAAACAGACTCTTGAACCGTCCGTGTAAAGTCAGACGCCGTGGTCACAAGCAGACCTCCTACATAAACGTTGAGGAACATAGGAAGAGTAAGTTTTACAGTCAATTCTAAGCTCTCATTCTGGGTATCACTATCCAAACAACGACCGCAAATTATTCTCCTCCATGACATCAATCCAATGCACACTCGCAGCCCCCGACTGCTCCTTATCATACTCATTCCAAATCGTCTGCACCAGGGTCTTCGCCACAACGATCGGTCTCGGCGGCAGCAGCGTTTCCAACGCATCAAGCCTCCCAACTATAAAACATCTCGCCTCGACAATCTTCATTCGCGATTCTGAAGCAGTAGATGTAGATAATCGCTCGATATCTTCGTCTGCTTGGATGAGTTGTCCGATATAGTCTGATAACCCGCAATGCTCTGTGCTACCGAGATCGAAAGGCGTTGGCGTCGCGAGAGGGACTTGTGTTTCGGGGCTCGAGATCGCATCGGAGGGCTCGAAGCGTAGACCGGTGCTGGCGGTGATGCAGAGCAGGGGTTGGGTCATTTTGCTACCCGAGTCGGCGGGGAGTTGCTCGATTAACTTTGTCAGACGGAGACTTAATGGTGTGATGCATTCTTCCCATGGGATGTGTACATCTGCAGGACCGGAGAGATTATCAGGTAATCTCAGAAGCACCAACTCCGGAAAGGTTTGGTAGATATGGATAAGGCCAGCGAGACGATACGCCTCAGCGACGTTGACTAAATGACGACACGGTGTTTTCTGATCTCCCGTCTCAGTATTCGCAGGTGCCGACTCAAAGTCCAAACCCAGGAGCTTTTCCTCCAACGTTTTGGCCTCTTCGATCATATTTAGTGCAGTAGCATGATCGCGCGTCGCAAAAGGCCCAGGATGTTTAACGTGATATCTGTAATTACGACAGAGTCTCAAAGTCTGCGTCAGAAGTCGCGATACTGTGTTTGAAACACCTGTCCATGGATGCGGCATGTCATCGACGACGGGTTCGGTTGGTAGAGCTGTTGGATATTCGTCTACGCTGATATCCTCGACTTCTTCGGCCTCATATGTTATGTATGGGTTCGTGTCTGAAACGACAGAGAGCAATAGCTCGCAGTATGTCCAGCTCTTGTTGAAGATGTTCAGTAATTTCCGCTCTTCCTCTGACAGACGTCGCTTTTGCTTGTTTATCCGGTGAAGAAGAGCTTTCGCCTCTCTGAGAAATGGTATACCCAATTGTGTCGCGTTTAACCAACAGATACTGGTGCCTATACAGAACAGCCCATAAATCAGACCCATAGGCACGGTGTCAAGGTTCGGCGATGATTTGACAACGCGCAATTCCGCCTCGATAACATCAGTAGCATTCTTCATCATAGCAATCGACGTCTTCTTCATATGCGGCATCTTGGAGGAGAGATACGCCGATGACATGCTCTGCAAACTGGTTGATACTGCTTCCGAAGTTGACCATAAAGTTGTTGCTAGCATGCGATTTGAGTTCGTGGGTGAGTCATACTGCGACCATAAAGAGCAGATATCGCGAAACCAGTATTCAACGAGTTGAGTTGAGAGATCTGTTATCGGTGGAGGAACATATAATGTTGAGAAGTTTTGCTGAACTGGGAAAAGAGCGAGGTCGGTGCTTGTATCGGAAAAGTCCTCAAATGTCGGTGTCGTTAAATCCAGCGTGTCAGACGTCCACTCAAACTCTGTCATCGGAAGACCTTCGACAGGAATATCAAGCGGGAACTGATATATGAAATCGTCTGTTGGACTCGTTTGAGATTCCATGAGCTGAGCATCTTGTTGGGCCTCCAAGGGCTGTGTGTTCAGCATGAATTCACCAAAAACTCCCTGGTTCGCGTCGTTGGAGCTGTAAACCGAACCAGCGGTGGTGAATGATGCAGTAGATGCAGTGTCTAGTTGTCTCTTTGGGGGTCTGCCGCGGCGCTTTTTGGTGCCGCAGGATTGTTTTGGTGACGTTGGGAATTTATGCTCAGCAAGTTCAGCTTGTTTTTCATGTTTGGTAGACCATCTCAAACCGCGTTGATAACCTCCACACTGAACGCCTCGCGATATACAAACTTGGCATTCTGGTTTTGCCTCATCGCATTTCAACTATTCCATATCAGTCTCGCTCATCCGCCTTCCGGAAATTGACTTACGTGTTTGGTCCTACAGGTCAAGCATCCGGATCTCGATCGAGCGGGCAGCTTCCGTTTGGCAGTGGACCTGGCACTTGATTCCGGCTCCTCCATGCTGAGTTTATATAAGCTTAGACAGGATGTGAGCAAGTTTATGGGGCGGGCTGAGATGGGAGAAACGTGCTCAGACATTTGGTGATAAGAATTGAAGTGAAAGTGAACTGGGCTTCCCCGCAGAAGTTAGAGGGCGTGGTGATGAGATTAGTTTAGCGGGAGCCGCGGAATTGGTAAGCTAGACTGTGATTTGTTGGAGTCGGATTTGCAACTCCGCAAGACCGAGAGGTTACGTTGTATTGAAGACAGTGCAAGTGTTTGTAGGGCTCGGTAGTTGGTCACTGATACTACAGTATAAGATCTTGAGTTGTCGTAGTAAAATCGAGTCACTGTTGGAGATACACTTTGTTCCGATACAGTTCCGGGGGGCTAAGCTACGGATAACAACGTGTTGCTGTACTTGTTAGTCAGTGGCGATAAGGAAATGGAGCTATCGTTGGGTCAGGCGGAACGATCCGCTGAGAAACCTGGAATTTGGGGAGCCAATGAACGACAGTGCGCTTCCGCTAACCCAACTCAACAAGTCAGTCACCATCTTTCGGTGGAATATGCATGAATTGCCGGCTACGAGAGACGGCAAATTTGTTGCATTTTCATCATAAAGTTTCATTCAAGTCATTATAAATAAGTTACACAAAGCATGTTATGATTCAGAATATCACTCTGTCGGACTCTCAACCTTCTTCTCTTCCATCGCCAATTCATCCGTGGCTTCGGCAAGGTCCGGTCTTTCCCCGAGAATCACATCGAGATCCTGTCACGACCATCAGTAATATACCCAGAGAACATGAAGTGAAACTTACTGGGCCCTGGAATGTCTTCTTTCCGTACAATACCCAGTATCCTGTCAGGAAGATGGCAAAGATGCCAATGACAGCCGAGACGTAATCTGAATCTGGTGTCAGCGTCTAATCAAGAGAAGGGAGGGAGGGAGATATACTCATCAAGCTGGCGTCGACTGGCAGAACAGGCGGGAAGCAGAAGAACTAAACAAGGGTTAGCTTGGCAGTGTTGGCGGAGAGTGTGGCTTACAATCGATGTGATGAAGACGTAAAGAACAGCAACGTAATTGATGATCAAACCCCGAACCTTGCCAAACCTCCAAGGTGTATCTGCGCTCTGAAACCTCGTCAAAGTATCTCTCCCCCGAATAATAAGCGTCGCTACCGGAATAGCATACGACATGTTCAACAAGATTGTACAGCTCGAAATAAACGCGTTGAACGCAACCGTCGGTCCGAGATATAACAACCCAAAGATCGCATTGAACACCCAAGTAAGAACAATAGTTCTGATGGGGACTTCCCATCTAGGATGGATGTGGCTGAAGTACTCGTGATACAGAGTACCTTTATCACGAGCCATAGCGTATAGGAGTCGGGAGGCGCTAGTGATGGAGCCGTTAGTTCCGTGGATGAAGCAGATTGCCAACATGAGCGTGAGGAATGTCGTGCCTGCGCGGCTGCCGGTCGCTTGGAGGATGAGCTCGACGATGGGCATTCCTGTTGATGTTGCGACGATGCCGGAGAGGTCGGTGAGGCAGAAAAGCATGACTAGGATGAAGATTGTGCCGCTGTAACTTCATTAGCTTACGGTTGTCTGAGCCAGTGCTTGACTTACGTTGTTCCTCCGACACCAACAGCGTATACCATCGCCAAGGGAGCATCGCGAGACGGCGTCGGCATCTCCTCCGTCATGTGTAGCACAGCGTCGTATCCAATGAGTGACAACGCTGACTGTAGAAGACCCAAGATCCACGCAATTCCGTCATTCCAACCTGTTTCGTTCGCAAATGTCGCAAAGACGAATTCGGGGTCGGTTTTATCGGATGTCGAGAGAAGGACGACGCTAGCGACGAAAACACTGAGAATGGACCAGTACACTACAAAGTCAGTTAAAGCTCGCGGTCAAGGGGATTTGGAAGGCTTACGGGCAAGATTGTTCCAGGCACCCAGGATTCGGTTACCGAAGGTCATGGAGAGAGTGCCGAAGGTGAGGACGGCCATGAAGATTAGGTACGTCTTCCATGCTGCCACGACGTAGTTTCCGTTAGAGGCCACCACGCATGCCGCCGAGATGAATTGTGCTACTTATGTCAATTCCTTGCTTCCAATCTCAGAAAAGTACAAACCTGCGAAGAAACCCTCGGTCGTCACGAGAGTCAGCCATCCAAAGATATTGATGTATCCAACCGCAAAACTCTGCTCTCGTCAATACTCTACCGGCAATTACGCATCGGAAAACTCACCATAACCTTCCTCCACTTCTCAGAAGTCAGTGCCCACTGAAAATGATACTGCCCGCCAGCGGTCGGCCAAATCGCCGCCAACTCACCCAAACTGGCCGCCAGCGCGAAGTTACACAAGACACAGAAGATAAAGCCATACAAGAAAGCAACAGATCCTCCAGAAGGAAGAACAATAGATAGACTTCCTGCTAGACAGATCCAAGTACTGGACATCGCATCAGAATACGGTTTGGAGAGAGATTGGGAGAGACACACTTGAGGATGGCAAAGGTCATGGCTACCATGGTGATTTTTGATAGGCGAGGCCGAAGATGGCCTTCGCCTTGGGAATTATGTGTATGGCCTGTCATTGTCATGTTTTCTGATAAGAGCTATTCACTAAAACATGGCAATTCTGGAGAATGAAGAGCGAGGTGCTCGACTTGTATATGCTGGCGAGGCCCAGCTCGTTGGCAAACCCAAAGATTGCGGGGAAACGCCCCCCTTCAAAGAATAAGGTCAACGGTTAAACACACGAGGCAGCGCTAGGTATTGTTTATTGGCAGTAGTATGACGCCGATCCAACGACTTGATAGGTAGATTTCCGAGGCATCATCGATATCGCCCCTATTTTCGACCAGAGATACAACCAGTGTCAACTCAAAACGTAATACCCCAGATTCTCTGCGCCCGCAAGCAGGTCGGCACGATCTCGAATCTTAGTATAGACCATGGGGCGTTACGCGAACTCCACAAATTCGGTGGTGAAGAAGGAATATCAGACTAAAATTACCGTTTGGGGGTTAGCTTTTAGTCTGAGTCCCCGCAGTACAGAGTTCCAGCTGTGTATGAACATTATAACGCCGATACTGTGATTCGTGCGATTTGCCCCAAGGGATGTGGTTTTTGATTGGGGGCTTGTTTCGTCGGAGGGATGCTGGTTGGTTGTCGATCGTGAACATCTCAAATGGGTAATTTCTGCCATGATCTACTGTTCAGGTGATGATGGACCTGGTAATAATTGTCTAGATAAGGTAGATTTTATAGCGAAGGATCGGTATCTGACTTGGCATCTGGTTTAAATCCTTGGCTGGATTGTAAATGTGATCATGGATGATAAAATCCGGGGTAATGTGGACCTCAGGGTTTGCTATGGCACTGGCTGATAGACAAATGGTTACGTATCTCTACCCCATAGCTCGCAACCTCAAAGATTTGCTTGTTTTATCCTCTTGCTGCATTCAATGCCGCGTGTTATAACACTTCATCTCTTCTTTGCATTCCTAGATGACTAGTATTCCTTCAATTAAGATCAATAACCATCCACTCTCATACGTCTGACACATGTTACCTTTTGCATCAATATGCTTAAATGCTTAGTGGGATACATATGTCACATGTTTCAAGAATGGGGGGCAGTTTCTGCCTGTGACCAGTGCCCCATACCCACTCTTGATATAATACCCTGGAGCTCTACCCGTACATCCCTTGCGCTAGCAGGAAGTCGGTTGGCAAGCTAGACATGCTATTCAGCTGTCTTCTTAGCTCTGTATGAGTGTCTGTGGTTAGTATCCTTACTGCTCTTATTGTCATCATGCTTTTACGTATTAACAATCTCATGCTTCAGATTCTAGATTATACGGATCTTGCAAGTTCCTTCATGCTCAGTATGGTCATCACAGGGTATATCTTGCCTGTTCCGTAGCATTCTACCCGTGAGTTTTGATGTTCACCGTCTTCGATGTAACACTCGTTGACAAGCCCACATCGCTCAAAAGTCCCATGTTATCCGATCACAGGTCCAAGAACTAAGTATGTACCCAAAAGATAGCCGTCCTCTAAGAGTTAAGATTGTATCCCATCGGGGTCGAGGAGAAGTACGTAGTACAGGCCAAACTGCAAGCCGCTGACAACAAATCCGCGGAAAGTAACAGGACCCCATAAGTCTCTTTTATCTCGTCTTCTCTGCAGAGAATCGGACCCGTATTATGATCGATAATCTGTACGCGACCCATACTACCTTCAACCAGGATGTGACTACCAACGACTGGTCCTTTGGGGTCACTGCCGCCACGATTGGTTGAGATGTCGATCATCTCAGGCTGAAAAGTGAATATTCCGGGCGGATTTATCCAAAGTATGCGGCCATCAATTGGTGCCCATGAACAACTCAAAGCTTTGTATTGGGACTTGTATTCTGGGTGGTGCATGAGAACCACGCAAGCTGGCGTTGGAGGTCGCTGTTGTTCCGAATGCCAGCCAGGTATCCCGGATTTCCGAGATGCGGCTGTAGCCATTTTGCACGACCCCCAGTTCTGATATGTCTAGTCCATATATCTCAGCCTATATGATTAGCTTCATTCATGCTGTGTTCCATTAAGTTAATTTGTTGTAACTCACAGGTTACCGGTTAAGTTAACACATCTGATTTAGGATATTAGTGGTTCTGTAGAATTCATCATCAGCATTTTCGATTCCGAAAACAGCAATCCACAGCAAGTTCTTCTGAACTTGACCGGTCTGGTGGTCTAGTGGTATGATTCTCGCTTAGGGAAAACCCTACAGCATTGCTTGCGAGAGGTCCCGGGTTCAATCCCCGGCCAGACCCTTTCTTTTGCGCTGTGCACGTCCTTGCGATGTTTGCTTTTTGCGTCGGTGTTGTGGAGACGTGTCTTTTTTTCCACGGTGGTGGGGTTAGTGGAGCATCCACCCACCCTTGCTGAATTTCGTCTTACCCTGCACCTATTTACCCTGCACCTATTTACCCTGCACCTATTTACCCTGCACCTATTTACCCTGCACCTATTTACCCTGCACCTATTTAAATAGATGCATAGTAAATTTAAAGTATTTCTTTTGACTTCTTAAATGACTCTTCAAGATTTAGTCAGAAATGCGGTTTTAATATTTCTTTCTGTTTCTATATTCGCACCTCATCTTTAATAGATCTTGTTGGGCAGTTTGTGATAAAACGTCCAGGTGTCCTCGCTGCAATTCAACAACATGACACCATGAAACCGGATTAGCATGCCGTAGAGAAGTAAGGAATGAGACCGGACAAATTTATTAAGCGTCACATATTTGAACAAGGCAGTACGCAACATTGCATTTGCAGATGACGGTCGATCGTTGGCAAACTTGTTCACGCGTCTAACCTGAAGCAACGTCACTTGCTTAGCCCAAGTTATGAAGGGTTCAAGGGACCACGATTGTACCTGATTTTAGATAGTCACCAAATCATTATTCTTTGCAGATCTACCAGGCACACCGGAGATTAATGCATTCATTATCGAGACTAAATGTCCGGATCAGACAATAGATCTTCTTAACCTCGATGTGGCGCTGATGTCGTGAGGTTATGGATATGATCGGCAAGCCACAGTTACTCTTCGCGGTACCTCATGCCAGTCGCAAACCTTCATGCTCATAGTAGAGGGCTTTGAAAGAACGCAACTTACGTCAGCGGCCCTGAACTTACAGTTGGTTCAGAACAAAAGCTATGTCATATCATGATATGATGGTTGACTGATCAGAAGATCGACAATATGACGATAACTTCAACTGTCGCATGAGGAAAACCCCAACTTTATTCTGAATATCCACTCCGTGAGGAATTTTATAAATGTCTGCAAGTCGCCTTCGTGATAGATCAGCATGTTCATACGACAAAGAACAAAATTGTCTACTGTACTGTTCAAAACTTCATCATGAAACTCTTCTTAATCGCCGCCGTAGCTCTGGTTCCCGGCTCTTTCGCTGCACCAGCTACAGACACAGCCCTCGTCAAGAAATCATATCACCATATCGACACGATCCCCTACAGTGGTCTTCCTAGTGTCAAAGTCGATCTCGACGCACTCCGCGCTGAGAAAAAGGCGGGACAAACCGCTACCACGAATGTAAAAGTCGTGAGGTCCTCTAAGGTTTCACCTAAGAAGAAGACATCGAAGAAGCCTTCTGCCAAGGCGTCGGCCAAGAAGACCAAGTCTAGAAAGAAGCCCAAGACTACTCATTCAAAGAGATTGCTCAAGTCTTCGTCGACAGGCTTCAAGAATGGTCAGGATCTTGTAGACTCCTTGGATAGTCTTGTTGCTCAAATCGCTGCTCGCGGCGACAGAATCAGTACGTACCATACTGTTCATAAGATCAAGGTCAAGGAATATTTGCTAACGCTATTAGATGGAACACTCCTCAGAGTTCAAGCCGGAACAGAGACTCGCAACAAAGGCACTACTGACGCCCTCAAAGAAATCATCCAAATCCGCGCCGCAGTCTCTGGCGCCCTAACCAGACTCTCCACCACCAAAAACCTCAAACTCACCAACGACCAACGGACCGACGTCCTCAATCTCGTTGAAGACCTCGTCAAAGAAATCCTCGACATTATCAACGACCTCATCGAGACTCTCGGCCTCAAGCTTAGCCTCAAAGCATCGCTCAACCCTCTCGTGAACATGCTAAGCAATTTCCTAGGCGGTCTGGCAGTGACTGATGGCAAGCTTGCGCCAGGCTTGCGTGAGCGCTTGGGGGATTTGATTAGAGCCCAGATTAACGGCGATGGTACGAGGGGATTTGATGCGCTTGGAAGTGGAATTGAGAATCCGCTTTTGCGGCTTCATGGGTCTCTGAAGACCAGTACCGGATCAAACTAGTATGGCAGGGATGTTGTCATTCGTTTAAGTGCTGGGATGTTGATAACGGGAGTTTGACATTCTATGGCGTTGGGTGTTGCTCTCTGTTGGTTCTGTTATACCGCTCCTTTAGCGATTGTTTATAGTTGTCGCAATACCAGGGTTCAGTTATTAGCTCTCCAATGTTAACATCATGTCACTACACGCGGCTCTTCTCTTCGGATACCATTCCCAATCCTTCAGTAGCTCGCGTTCGGTTATAACTAGTCAAGTCCTCTATTCCCGGTGCTTCAATCGGAGTCAAGCCGTACGCACGAACCCAGCCTCTTCGTAAACACAACCAACAGGCGGTGAAGCACTTCGCACCACGGATCCACGGGAGCCCGATGATTGGTGCCTCGCATCTTATCCATTTCGAGCATTCTATACATATTCTGTGGAGTAGTTTTTCATGATTACCCCAGGAATATGTCAGCAATGCCCAGGGGTTGTTATCGACATGGGATTTTTGATAAGAGGTCCATTTTCGGGATGAGATCGGCGTATTAGACGATAAACCTCTACCCGGTTCGGGGTTTATGCGTACGCGGAAGTCTGAGGGTGTTTAAATTCACGGAGGATGAACAAGCTTCCCTAGATGAACTTTGTTGACACGACGAATGATGCGACTGGTTTGTTGGTTCGAGCTACGTATGGAAGTGAAACGGCGAGTCCGATGTTGTTCATTCACGATGTGACGTTGCATTAGTTAATTCTTTGCTTGGGTTGGGCATGAGGTTGCATTGAACCTCGTTTAGTTCTGACGTCTTTGCGAGGTCCCGAAGGTTTGGAATCATCCATCCCTGCCAAGGTAACCCTCTGAAGAAATTCACGCAAACGAAAATGATTCGAGTGTCAAGAAAAAGAAAATCGTATACGCTGTTATTGAAACACAATGCAAGGCTAGCTATAAACAACCCAGACCATCTCTAAGTCCTACAGTCAACAGGATATTCCGCATATCGAGAATATCTGCCCAACGTAGCATGGTGAAACAAATTCCCAGTCAAACAATCAAACAGCGCAATCACATAAATACGCTGCTTATCGTTCAAAGAGGGATCACGCATGAATTTCTCTGACAGGGCGTAATACTTCTTCTCAACGTCGAAGCTCATTGTGCGGGTGATAGTCTTTGCCAAGTTCGGCGATACAGACATGAGTTTCTCAATGACACGTACTGCGTTGACGACAGAGCCGTTTATGGTGCGCGCCTCGTAGATCTCCTTGTCGTATGAGTAGAGATCGTTCATGAGGATGGAGTGTTGCACGTAGAGGTCTTCGAGCTCGTCAAAAGGAGCGAGTTCCTCGGGAGTGTGGTGAACTCCGCTTCCAAAGCGAATAGCAGCGATCATGAAGCTGAAAGTTGTTAGTATATACTGATGGACGTGGGGGAAGGGAACCAACGGCTTGGCGATGTCATGACGGCGGTAGTCCAAGTACTCGTCTAATGTTGTGTATTTATCTTGCTTGAAGGGTGATTTCTTACGGCCTGCATTGACGAATAGGCCGATGGCTCGCAGGAGACCAGGGCCAAGAATGGGATCACATTCTAGAACTTCTGTGAAGAACCGCTTCATGTGTTTGTTCTTGGGTTTCATGGTCACGAATTCATCAACAACTGTCGTTTCCTGTAGGGGGTCAGTTTTATAAAAGCATATTGTCTGCCCAGCTTACATCTTGTGTTGCACCGCGCTCCATAACATCTGGATGTCCATGTTAGTGAGATGTAAATCGAGATACATGACGTAAACATACCATCATGGAAGAATAGAAGCAGAAGTGCCTGCGTCAGCAGTTCTATCCGAATTGGCGATGATGATGGGTAGAGGTAAACGGCGCATGAGATAGCATCTTCCACGAGCTCGTCAATCTTTCCCTTTCGACGCTCGTCCATGAACTCCATCGGTAGAGTTCCTCGTTCAGATGCCTTGTCGGCACTGATTCGATTCACCAAATCCCTTCCAGCTGCCTCACCCCGTACCCACCACTTGGACTGTCTCACCCATGGGAGAGAAGTATGCCATGGAACGCCCAGCTGCTCGGGATACAGCGTCAGAGGAGCATCTTCAGGGACGTTCTTCTCTCTGAAGAGAGAAGCAAAGTCAAGGTCTGGTGGTCCAAGAGTGTCTGGTCCAACGGGGTCAAAAGCACGGACCAGAGGTCTAATGGGCAAGTCTCTGTGAGGCATTGTGTATGTGAATAAAAAGAGGAAGCTTGAATAACGGATCTATCCAGAACTTCCCGCGAAGAATTGCGCCACCGTAGGATTTATGTTCTTTTTCGATTGCCGCGGCGGTGAACGGACCATGAACTGACAACGGCAACATCGGTTCGGGACGACTCCAGAACGGCTACAACGCGCCAGGGGTCAGAAGAAGTGAAGCCGGCAAGGATGTGATAAAACACCCAACGGCTCTGCATCCTGGGTGTTTGTTTTGAACTGATACCATTATCCTGCTTGCTAGCTCGGCACGTGATGACCCGTTGCTTGGTGTGATTCGATGGGAGTGCCGGCATGGGCATGGGTGATGTGATAAGACCTGGCACTTTTTTTTGGTAGAAGCATGCGTGGAGAATGTAGAGTAGCATTCACCATACCTGACTTGCAGTACGACTCGGCAAGCGAGGTTGCTCGGGTTCTGCAATCATACCATGGCCCACGGTTTCGAATGACATGTGCTGAAGACCCCTGGACCAACGACACGGGTCATATACCCACTTCGGGCGCATTCAACGGTTACGAAAATACGACGCTGCTCCATGCAAAGGTGACCGAAGGATCCAGCCAAGTGGATGACACAATGCAGATCAGGATCCCCTGAAACCCTTGCAGCTAGCATTGCCTCGACTGATGATAACTCGTCCACTCTCAGGTCAAGCGGAGCAAAAGCTACCGACATGCCTAATCTACTAATTCCCGCAAAAGTCATGGGTGCCATGCATCTCAGCGTCGTAGCATTGCAACACTAGAGCATGTTGACTGCTAGAGCCAACAGCTCGGGTTCCCCTGCTTCGTACCTCTACACTCATGATAGTTTTTTTACTTTGCCTGCCTAGAACAGACTTTCGGCGCCCCCACCTGTTGGTTGCTGCAGAACAAAATCCACGGATTTTTGACACGGGAGATGACACGTAATGGGACTAGAGAAAGTTAGTTTAAACGGTCGCATCCTTTACCCCGGTATTGCTCGGCCGTTGGATGTGACGGTTGGCGGGGGAAACGGACCATGATAGACGGAGGAAACGACCCATGGTCAAATGTGAATTGTCGGGTGTCATCCGAGGTACGTGAGAATTTTATGCAGGAGGTGCATAAAATGGTAATATCGGCAAATAATGCGGTTTGTCACAATTGCATGTTGGGACTAGGATTTACTACTACTCAATTCATGCTAGACTACCTCTGCCAATATCTAGACCTTGCTTACTTATCCCAATGGACATCCATCTCAGGACACTATCCCAAACATAAGCCAGATCCCATAGCACCTTTGTAGTCTACCATCTTCTCGTGCCAGCCGAGATAATATTTTTGAAGGAGCATTACCATGCTGCAACTCCGAAACCCAATGCAAATCCCTCTCCAGCCTGTACCCTGAACCTAAACAATTGTCTCAACAAGAAAACATTTCCGAAGGAGCATCATCGTGCTACAACTTCAGACCCAAAACAGTACCAACATTGCCAGACATTACATTTAGTTGCTGGGCTTGAAAAAAGTGGGCATGGCGTCAGAAGAATCATCCTCAGATTCCTCGCCCGACTTTCCCCAGAAGACAGCAGAAGAAAGGATGGCGTCGTTGTAAGCGGTCAGGCGGGTCTCATCATCAAAGACGGGGGCATTGAACTGAGTTTTCTGAAAGGTCTCAAACTTGAGAAGTTCATAGAAGGTGGCCTTGCCATCAGAAGATTCCTTGGAGGAGACAGAATGCTGATCATCAGATGAATCCATTTCAGCTTCGGCCTCAGCAGTGCCCTCGATCCACTTGTAAACAGAAGAGGTGAGAGCTTCCATTGCCCGGCGCTGCATCGCCTCCTCGGTCCAATAATCGTCAACGATGCAGGCTTGCAGTTCGTTGATCATGTCGTCAGTAGCATCGACTGTGACTCGAATGTCAGACTTGGGCTGAAGGGTGGACTTGATGGTGTCCTTCTGGGTGTCTAAGTCGACCCAAACATCATTCTTATCAAGATGATCGGATACTCGGTCATCCTCCTTGCCCATGTCGGAGAGGGCCTCGACAAGGTTGATACGACCAGGAATGCCATAGTCCTTGAGGTGGACGCCGCCGGGACCGAGCTCGCGGTTGCGAACCACGGTCTTCTTGGGGGTCAAGAATGAGAACGAGAACATGGTGAAGGTGAGATAGGAGTTGTTGATGATTAGTGTTTTAGTTGATAAGGGATGTCGTTGATGGTGAGAGTCGGAGTGTTGTGATGTGAGTTCACAGAGAGTGAGATAGTGATGTGAGCGGTTGATAATGAGAGTTGTTGTTGATGATAAGACTTGATGATAATGAGAGTGTGATGTAAGTTGATGAAGAATGAGATGAGATATTGCAAGAATATCTCAGTCGAGAGTGTGTTGAGGGAAGAGTTTGAAAGATCCTGGCTTACAGCGAGAGAATTCTCTTATTCAGGAGATTCTCCCACCCCCCAACTAACACCGTCACACCAGAGCGAACATGATGGGCATGGGCCAACTGAACACTCACTGGCACTGGCAGAATACTGACCTCTCAGCCAATACGATCACTGCTCGGCCGGCTCCGAGGGAGATGCCTGGAGAGGAAGTCCATTAACTTGAGAGCTGTAAGTACTTCAACCAATCTCAGCTTGTGCCAAGACCCAAACGGGTATTGATATGGCGGCAGTGGTATTGGTCATTGGCAGATCAGGGGAACATGACCAAGAACACATGGCAAACGTCATAGGTTTCAGCTTGCAGTGGCGTAAGTAGTACGAACACGTTTTGGTCGCAGACCAGAGTGTCTGTTTGTGTAAGCGCGTTCTGAGAATGGAACAGGAACAGGAGCGGGACGGCGTCGCGGAGATTACTTCATTCACAGGAATTCGAATATTGCAGTTCAAGGGGCTGGATATCAGGGGGAAGTCTGGAGTTGCAATCAACACTTTGAAGATGTAATATTAGCTTGAAGGAAGGGGTAATAATTGAAACGACATGGTAGCATAGTTGAAATATCAGTCACCATTTCAGAAGTCTCAGAGGAAGCTCTCATTGTTTCAATTCGCCTTCATAGCGACTTCATAAACTTATGCGATAACCTCTCATACTGCCAACCCCCCCATTACCTCTCACAGCACCTTCTTCTGGTCCTCCAAGCGGTACTGCTCAATCATGGACTCCGGAACCCTGACCCTCCCCCGTGGCGCAATCTTAATACCATGCTCATCCCTCATCATTGCCCAAGTAATGCCTCGCCCTCCCTCAGCGTTGATCTCATACACTGCGTTAATGCGATAAGCGTAGTCGTAGCCCTTGTAATCAGCGCCCTTCTCGTTGTATTCTTTGTTCCCCAGCCCATCTTTAGGCAGTGGCGCGTCACGGGGGTTTCTCGTGACGGCTTCGTTGACAGTGCAGATGTGAGTTATGGCGGAGTGTGGAGCAGTGCGGTAGAACCAGATGCGCTGGATGCCGGCCATGTTGTACTTGCGGAACTCGTATGTCTTGGTGCCGTCGATGATTTGTTGCATGTAGGGGTCGTTCATGGCGAGGATCATGTCGCTGCGCTGAGTGGCTTTGATTGGGGAGGACATTTTGCGGTGCGTTGGTGTTGATGATTCGAGGAAGCGCTGAGGCGAAGGCGACGTTTGGTTATATGGCGAGCCTAAGCTTAGATTAGGCTTAGGGAACGTGTTGTCTGGGGTCAGGTGACAGCGTGAGGTTGAGTTTGCAGGAATCCAAGTCTTTAAACTCAGAGTGCAGAGCATGTTGCATATAAACAAAGTATATCTCTGTTCCTGCAGACGGTAGAAATTAGCATGTTCACGGGTTCTGGCGAGAGTACCTTGACGTTTAATAAAGCATGTTCTCCGAACAGGTATATTGAAAGGATCGTACATGGCCAGAACACTACAATATCCCTTTGCGCGTCACCCACATTGGCAAAGACACAATCTTGACGAGCCCAAATTATCAAAACTCAAGCAACAACACCCTATCGCCTCGCGCGAGTGGCAGCCATAATCATATCCCACGCAGCATCATCCTTCTCCAACGTGCCCTCCTCCGGTGCAAACCCCTTCTCATCACATTCATATCGCGAATTCTTCTCCAACCACGGCGTCGGCCCGAGACCGCAATTATACTCGATGTACTGCATTCGACTCATTCTCTCGTTGTCTATCCCCGTCCCATATCTATACTTTTCAGACACGTAAGTGTTGTCCCCGTCCCAGTACTCTTCCTTCGTTGGGGGAGGGTAAGCAAAATTCCGATGCTGGTTTCTCGAGAGTCGATGGTCCATGGCTTGTAAGTCGATGTCCTTGTAATCGGGGTCTTGCAGAATTGCCTGGCGCGTATCCTTGGGACAATCCCACCAGCACCCATGACCAACTCGGAGTGTCTTCAACCCCTTCATCGAATCTTTCCACTGGGAGAGAATATGATGCCACCGGATGGGAAAGTCGCGTTTGATAGGATTCCATTCTCGTCCTGTACCGCCTTGCGCTGTATGAGGTGTATGATCAGCATACCCATCATTCCCAATAAGAAGCTGACGAGCATGGTACAGAATCGGACAATCATCAAGATACAACTCCTCCAAACCTCCACTACCATTCTCCCTCCCGAGCTTCGCAAACCACTCGATCTGCCACTCATGAGTAAAGACGTAATTCCCAAGCGCTAGGACCTTAAGTTGAGGGAATGGTGAATCTTCCCCGATGTTTCGAAAGTCCATGATGGGAAACCAGCCCCAGTAGTCTTTGAAGTATAAGGACAGTACGCGCAGATGATCCGCGATGCTGGGTGACAGCCATGTGTTGTGGATGTTGCCGAAGAAATCGTACTTCTCAATGTAGTGAATCGTGTTCTCAGGGGACGCCTCGCACTCTTCTGTTGTGACGAAGACTCTAAAGTCGACAAGACTCGGGAGGGAGATGATGGTTTTCCAGGCTTCGGAGAGATTGATTTTTGGATCATCATAGTCCGCAAGATTGGTAATTGTCATCTCCTTCAGTGGAAAAGGCTTATCATGGGTAAACTCAAGATCCTGATCACTGTAATCAAACTCCTGATCGTCATCCAGATAAATATATCCCTCCATCCCCTTATCAATCTTGATCTGCTTCTCCAGCGTCCAAAGACCCGCAGCGCAGTGAAGAATGGTATCTAGCACGCGATACCGAAACTCAAACGTTTCTTCGATTGTTTGATAGTACCGATCATCTTCACCGCAGTGCTCTTCAAAGCGAATATGAAGCGCCGTGACGTTGGTGAAACAGCGTAAGTGGGGGAGTGCGTTCATGAAGGCTGTTGGGAAGTTGTATGAGTCGTTGCAGAGGTACTCAAAGTCAAACTCAATGCGCGTGTCGATAGTAATCTCTCGAACCAAGCTGCGCAGTTTGGGGGACTTGGCGATCTGGATAAATCGCTCAACTGATGAGGGAGCGAATGCTTCGAGGCGTAAGCTTCTGTATTTCCATGGTCGTGCAATCTCATTGAGCCTGTGAGATGTAAGGCGGAGGTTTGAGAGGGTCGGTGGTGTGAGGAAGGAACAGATGTTGTCCCATATCTCAGTGACAAGTCTTGAGTCGTTGGAAGCCATGATGAGGTAAGAGTAGAGTGGTGAAGTTGAGTTGAAGCATTTTTGGAGTCGTTGGATGAGCGCCTTATAAGTTTCTGCTCAGCACTAGAGTGACCCCTGTAAATGGGGCTGGTGCCTAGATCTGGTAGGCAGTCGGCGCGCTAGACCCGCTGGAAGAGGAATCTTCCGACCCTGAGCTCTAAGTGCTAAGGACTGATCTAAAGATATGCTAAGTCTATACTAAATTTGCCTAAATTTTGTACAGTCTGTACTTAATTCAGCCGGTTGTGTTTGTCGCTATAGGATACCGGTTCTAATCTTTCCTGCTTTCTCTGGCCCTCTGCCTATTTAGTGCTTACAGCGGGGTTCTCAATTGACAACTCACTATCACCTCACTCACCGTCTCATGTCCGAGAACTGTATCTCGTCGTCATGAGCACAAATCACTAGAAGCGCGAGTCATGTCCCAGTAGCGAATTCGCTCACAGAGCGATGTATGAATGGAGATAATTAAATAATACAAGACATAAACCCATTGTCTACCAACACCTCGCTCACAGTGTAATACCATAAAGACCCTCGCCCTGTATAACCTCACCATTCTCATACGTAACCCTCTTCCATCCCTCAGGATGCGTCTCATCACGGAGCCACTCAACGGTAGGCCAGTATCGCTCATCCTTCTTGATAGTTACGACGGAGGGAGTTCCGGTGTAGTTCATCATTTTGATCTTGAAGTCTATACTCTTGTTAGTTATGCTTTACATGAACGGGGACCTTCTCCCTTGGAGAGAACTCACAAGTTTTATCGGGGATGCCCGCGATGATCCCCACGAGAGACTCTAGATCCGGTGTCGGCTTGTTATCGATGTGCGTGATGAACGTCGTTGCGTAGACGTTATAAAGGTTTGCCGGCGATCCGATAAACCAACTTGTGATGTATACTTCGCTCGGTAGCTTCTTAATGCTCTGCCTCACAGTGCGATGGGGCTTCTGCGCCGTCAAGCCGCAGAAATTGACAACGCGCGAAGTCTCAAACTCATCTTCAGAGACAGTATGCGCTTTGAAGCTGATCTGTTCACCGTTTCGCACAGCGACGACGTCAAGGTTCTCTTTCCAGTACATGACATCAACATCGTGTAGCTGCGTGATAAGTTTGCCGTCGAGAGTGAGCAGGACGTCACCTTCACCAAGCTGACCAGGGAGCTGCTTTGGGCCGCGTTTTACCATGAATAGTCGTCGGTCGGAGGACGACTTGCTCTGGACCTTTTCTATCCACTCCTCCGCTACGCCCATGACCCGCGCTTCAATCATGGTCACGGCCTCGAGCTCGATGGAGAGACTGCGCAGATTGGGGACGATGCCTTGGCTTAGCTTCTCAGCGATGGGCGCGATGGCTTGGGAGCTTAGACCGAAACAGGCCTCGTCGAGATCTTCCATTTCGTAGACTACCCACAGAGCTTGCACGACGCCGTCTTCACGGATGAGGACGCCGCTGCCGCAGTGATTTCCGATTCGGGTCTCCACGTCAATGCGATCAACGTTGACGGGGCGGCCACGGGGTGGATTTGGTGGCTCTCGCTCGAGCGGAATGACTTTCGTGACGGCTGTTGACGCATACACCATCTCGTCGCAATCGTTATGCCCAACGAAGAAAGTCGGTGCACCTTGCGAGATTCTCTCAGTGCTGAAGATCACGCTTTTCACGGGCGCATCAACGAGGCTGGGGTCGTATTGAATGATGGCGTAGTGGTGCGCAGGATGGAGGAAGACGACTTTTCCGGGAACGAGGACCGAGTCGGCAAAGGTCAGTTCGATATCGCACAATTTCGTTGGGACGACAGTTCTGGAGACGATAACGTAGCCTCGATCAGCGTTGACAACGAGACCCATGCCAAGCTTAATACGCGCAGATTGTCCATCGATGAGGACGGGCGACGAGAATCTCACGTGGACGAAACTCCTCGCAATCTCGGCAATTTCCCGCTGAGCAATATGCTCAAGCGCATCAAAAGACGCACTCAACGGCGGCGGTCGAATAGCTGGCAGCGGCTCAGCGAGTACCTCAACGTCCCAAACCCCGGTTGTGTCATTCCTCTTGAACATCTTCATGCGCTGGAACCAATGCCGATCAATCGGCACAACAGCTGTCCTAACAGTCTGCGGTTCCCAAACATACCAAAATTTGATCGCCACGCGCGCTCTGTCGGGGATATCCTTCATGACCTGCACAAAAGCATCCAGGTCCGGCGTCTTTCTGTGATTGACGCTATCGACCATGATGTAGTTATCGTGCGTGGGGTGAAACGGTCCAGACTTACTGACGTATACGCCACGGCAGGGGAGGAAGTATCGTTGGGCGACTTGGTATGATAGATCGTGGAAACAGGCTGCTCCGACGGTGACGAAGCGATCGGGTGTGATTTCGCAGAGGTCTTGGACTAGGATATCCTCTTCGACGTCTTGGCCGTCTCTTTGGACGAGAATGCGGACTGTTTTGCCAATGTTGGAGTCAAAAATCTCGTTGAGGCGGAGGAATTGGGTAACGAGGTCACCGTTGATCTTGAGGAGGATATCGCCCTCTTTCAGCTTTTCGTCCGAAGGGCCTTCGGGCAAGACATCCATGGCGACGATGACGTTATCTTCCCCAGGGAAGGATTTGCGCAAAACACTCTCCCATTCAGGTTTCAACCCAAGGCGTCGGCATTCATCAAAGGGCTTCAATTTGAAGACAGTTTGAATCTCACCTCTCTTCACCTTCTCACCGCGTTGAATCTGCTTGAGCGCACGTAGCGGCCCATCAAGAGGCAGGAAATAATCCGTTGATCCGTCGGTGCGACCACCTGCTTGAAGCGCGATACCGTGTCCGTCCACGTTGACAACGGGACTTCCGGAACTTCCTCCAGATGCAGAGGCGTTGGCTTGGAAGTAACATGTGTTAAAGTCCATGTAGCCATCGTATATAGGAGCGTTTCTGTCAAGACGACTGATGAAACCAGAGAGGATGCCGAGCTTTTCGCCGCTATCGTTGCCGATGACCTTGATCTCGGTTCCAACTGTGCGATGTTAGCTGAAGGATTTGTATCAGAATTCCAGAACCTACCTTTCGCGAGGTCGGGTCGAAGTTCCATTGCGGTGAGATCCATATATTTCACAGCCTTTGGATCAAACTTCAAAAAGCCAAAGTCATGCACTGGATCGCGATAAATAGGGTACGTGTCGACTTCTTCCTGGTTATTGAAGACGATGTACCCCGAAAAGGGTCCAGGGCCGACAACATGTCGATTTGTGAGAATGATACCCTTTTCCGCATCAACAACAAAGCCAGTCGCTTCGCTCGTCTTGCTAGTCTCGGTATCAAATGAATAAGGGTGCGAGAACTTGACCGACACAACGCATCGCACGACTTTCTCTATCGCTCTTTGCCAAGCCTCGCTCTCTCGCTCTGAGAGGAGCCCTGCAGTAGCGAGATGGTCTTGCTCTGTTGTGTGATGTTTGCTGACGCCGTTCTCTACCGTTGAGAGGGAGACATCGCGCAGTTTTGCAAGGATGGGATCCTGGTCGATTGTCATCCTGGCGGTCCAGGGTTCGTTCGATATTAAAGAGGTCAGGATGGTAATGTAGGAGAAGATGA
This sequence comes from Fusarium sp. NRRL 25184, assembly GCA_013755755.1. Classification (NCBI taxonomy): domain Eukaryota; kingdom Fungi; phylum Ascomycota; class Sordariomycetes; order Hypocreales; family Nectriaceae; genus Fusarium; species Fusarium sp. NRRL 25184. The sequence continues at coordinate 11,167 of JABSSZ010000370.1, read as the reverse complement.
GAGGTATAAAAATGAAATTGAGGTGAAGGAGGTTGAAATAGTCGGTGCTTACGCTGCATCAGCCAAGGCAGCTCTTTCATTAATCACTGCAGGTTCGATTGAGGGGCAAGGGGATGCAATAAAACATAAGGCCTCCGTCCTAGGTGACAATAAGTCTCAGGTAAACCTAGCATAGTTTAGTATAATTTAGTATAGGCTTTAAGGATCTTGGACTAAATATTTTTAGCACCTTGGTAAAATGTCAGAAGTTTTCTTGCGCCCCGAGGGAGGGGTCACAGACGGAAAACGCATGAATTAATTACTCAGCCACAAAAAGTGGATATCGCTCACCGAGAGGCAAGTCTTATTGGATGCACTCTAAGGGCGGTAAGAAAGCCTATGACCTGTATTCGAGGTAACAAAAAGGCTCAGGCAAGCTTTTCATTAATTTAATTACCCAATAGACTGAATTATTTTCATCACCCTAACGCTGGGTTAGATGTTTTCTTTCTCCCTCACGGCAGGCAACCGCGCCAAAGAGTCAAGGCAATGACTGCAATTTTCAGCCTCATAAGGCATCCCGAATGATTCCAGGGCCTTTTTAGTGGATCGCCACAGAACTTTGGTGGTTTTGGCGTCGCGTGAGAAGTTCAGCTCGGAATTATCGGGCGGCTGATATCGAGTTCTTCCGAATATTGGTCTGCAGACCTTGATAGTCAGCTTACTACTGACGCGGTGACTCATGATGTTGCACATGATTGAGATCTGCATGAGAGAGTGAGTAATTGCGAAAATTGTTGCTTGTTCTATGCGTAATTAATTTTAGTGATGATGATGATGACAGTATCTTTGTTACACAGCAAAACTTGTTGCAAAGAATTCATCATTGAGATTTGAGGGTGCACTGAGCATCTCGAAACTTGACCAGTTCTATTCTAAAGTCATTATGAGAATGAAATAAAATGCAATTTTAACCAGAAGCAAGAGAAATTCTCGTCTTACTCTCACCCATCCTCAAACTCCACTCCCCATCCCAATCCTCCCTCTTCCTAACCTCCACCTCAACACTCTTCTTCGGCGTATAAACAGTCGCCATATCCCCCGTACTCAGCGCCGGATTCTTCACCCACTCCCCTTTCACCGGCGTAATATCACTCCTGACAGCAAGAAGAGCAATCACAATAAGAATCTCAGTCGTAGCAAACTGCCGCGCTGGGCAAAGATGCGGCGGTGCGCCCCAAGCGACAAAACTGCTAGCCTTTCGGTCTGAAGAATCTTTGGTGAAGCGATATGGATCGAATTGGTCGGCGGTGGGTCCCCATGTCGATGTGTTGGTGTGCACGGGTTGGCCGGGCATCATTACGTAGTGGCCTGCTTTGAGGAGGTATTTCCCATCGAGGAGGGTGTCTTCTGTTACTTTGCGAATGTTGGCATGCACATGTCTCAAGCGCTGAGTTTCTTGAAACACAGATAGTGCCAAAGGGCACTTCGTCTTCAGGGCCGCGACATCGACCATGAAGCCTTTTTCCTTATCGCCACTGACAGCTTGCTCAATCACTTCCCTTCGCACTTCTTCAAGAAGATCAGGTCGTGAGAAGAGCTCGTAGATAGTCCAGTACATAATCGGAACAGTGTTGGCGAAAGCAGCAGTCCCGAAAGTAGCTTGTTGCTTGCAGATATCATCTTCATCAATACCAGCTTCTCGCATTGATCGGACACGTTCTTTGTAGATGAAGGATACGTCGCTGGGGAGATTCTTGTTGTATTTGCGGAAAGCGTCAAAGACTATTTCACGGGCGGCGTAGCCTTTGCCAGTGATGTCGAAGCTTACCATGTGAAGAGGGAGATAAGATTGCCATTTCCTATACAGTTAGATGATGAGTTGGTGTCAATTGCAAGGGGTGCTTACCAAAAAGCTTGGTCAACTTTTGGATCAAGAAAAGGATGCTCAACACCAAAAAGTCCACAAGCACTAGCCTTAACAACAGTATACTGCGCCCACTCAAGCAAGTTGACCTTTGAAACACCATCTATCTCTTTCGGCAGAAGTTGCTCAATGTCGATTAAAGCACGATCTCCCATACGAAGATTCTGCTCATCAAGGAACGGTCCCACAGCAAGACCATTCTTATGAGCATGACTAAATGAATCAACCCACTCTGTACCAAAAATTTCCAACGTCTCGGGTTTAGCATCTCCCATGAGTCTGGCGGCTGTTTGCATGAAGGGTCGGAAGGACAGGGTCTTGGTCTTTTGGATTAGGGGGATGAGACGGGACGTTTTGGCGATGTAGAGTTTTGTGTTGAAGATAGCAACCGTGTACATTTCCTCGTTTGTTTGTTTGCTTCTCTGCTGTTAGAATGTGATGAGATATCTGAGCGTTGGAGATACCTTGTGATTCCGTGGTAGCCAGAACTATACTTCATCATACCCCATAGATGGCCAAAGAGAGGTATTTTCGACTGTAGTCTCTTGGGCTCGCGAGGATCGTCGAACAGTGAGAGAATCCATTCTGCCGCATAGGCGAGCAGGACGAAACCCGCAACACTGTAGACAGCTTCTCGCAACATTGTGATGATGAGCTCTCAAAAATCCAACACAGTTGAGGCCATGCTAAAAACTAAATAGCAGATCGATTACCTCGCTTATCCAAGATTTTAGTTTGTCGGATTCTCAAGATCCGAATACGAGAGACCCCTTTGGTGGATCGCTGACGGAGGAATATCGCTAGCGTGACGCTACGATAGCGCTGATGGGACTTCTGTTCAGGGATCAGTATTGGAAAACAGGACTACCGGAGACGATGAAGATTAATGGCGGTTGAATCATTGGAGGAGGGGGAAAACGTTGTTTTACCCCGTAATTTGTCGTGTTCGGGGAAGAATTGAAGATCGTGGTAGCATGGGTATCAGTCTGAGTTACCAAATAGAGGATAACTCCAGAGTCTAAAAGAGGATAATAAAATAAACTAAACTCATTAAAGAGGCACCTAAAATCAGGCTAACTGACCTAAACTTTGTATTATTTAGGATAATGATCCTAAGGTTTGTTGCCTTCAATGGATTTGTCAACGTCATATTTAGTTAGATGATATTATACTTAATGGCAATTTATTAACACTCCTCGGCTTCTTTCTGTATTTTCAACGACCGCCTTCTCAAATGCGTCGATCATGGCTTTATATAGCTTTTCGGTCTCCCTAATATCTATTTTCGTGCCAGCAAAGAATTCGTTCCCATCCGGGAAAAAGAGCGCATCGCGAAGTGAATGAGCCAGACTCTCAAGACCCTTGAATCCTGGGCGAAACTCGGAAACGATGGCCGCAAAGTTGTCGTTGTTGGAAATGTCCTTCTTTTTCCTCTCGGCGAACGCCGGCAAATTCCTTTGCTGAAGTCTCCATGGCTTCAATCGGCTTTCTTCAGGGACTATCCCATGTTCAGAGATAGCCAAGAACAGAAACACGTAGAAGAAAGACTCGAGGTCGTGGCGATACGAAGGGAGGACGCGATCGTTTTTGCCACGCAACAGATCAATGGCCATGAATGTCTGGGTTCCAGCTAAAGAGTAGGGTTTCTTGGGCTCGATTGCCACCTCCATGGCACAATCGAGATCGATGAGTATTCCTTTGGAGGCGCCTGGGTTGTTATTCCGGGCGTTAGAGATAAGGATGTTGCGGTGAGAGATATCCCGATGAAGTATCTTGCCGTCGAAATACAGCGACCGGTGTGCCTTTATTGTATCGCGCAAACACTCGAGAAGTTCCAAGACGGTGCGATACTCGGTGATAGGGCGACCAAAGGGGGCGATGACTGTGCAAGACAGACACGTAGTGCTGGTGTTGATACGTTGATAGTCGATAAGCTCGGTGATGCCCCAGACGTTACGCTCCTTGGCGAGACGTAAGAGCTTCTGTTCAGCTTCGCTTCTTTCTTTCCTCGACGAAAACTTGACGACAAACTCGTTGTTGAATTGATCCGTGGCACGGTAGCAAGTCGGGATCTGACTGACAATATCGCGAGGGAATATGAGAGGCTTCTCGTCAAGGGCGAGTTTATATTCCCTTTTCTGATCTGACTCGGACCCCTCGCCCTTTATGTAGATATACCGGGGTCCGTCGCAGTCTTGATTGATAAGTGGGTTAATACCGAGCTCAACCGCTGTCATCTTTCCGAACTCTGTGTACAATAATTCGAGGTCGGTTTCATAGTCAAATAATCCTGATCCGTAGATTCCTGACCTGTCGAAGAGCCAAAACTCCCTCTGCTTACCGATCTCGAATAGGCCATGAAGGATAAGTCTCGTTGGCTGGCATGTGAATATACCCCGGGCAACATAGAAAAGTAGTTTCACACCTTCCTCGTAGTCCATTTCAGAACCATCAGGATTCCAGATTCCAACGACATGGGTATATTGCCATCGGTGTTGTGGTTCCTTGTCTGGCACACCAACCATGCTAAGGTCTTGGTAGCCGTGCATAATGTACCCGCCGCAAGGATAGACCAAGGGATTTGCTGAGTCGCTGTTCTGATAAAGCTTCTCAAAGAAACTTTTACCCACTAAGCGGGTATGGACGGTAATCTTTGCCATTCTGTGTAGTACAGTATTTGCAGCTGGGAGACGGATGTTGAAAAGAAATAAGGAGCTGGGCAGGTTCAGAGATCAAGGCCTCAATTTATAATAACGATTTCTCTGCCTGAAGTCAAGTCATCACAGCCGACCCTTCTTCAAGGAATTATTGAGTTTACTGCGGTTCCTATGTCGAAATTAAATTATCTCAGATAAGTGCCGTACACGAAAGTTAATCCTAGCCTCCAAAAGTTAGAAATCGCGCACAATGTCGACGCAAATCAATTTCCTGCCTATATCTTCTTATTCCTCATGCATTTAAAAAAGTCTTCGGATATTCTTTCGCCGTTATCTGAGCTGCGGCCTGTTTCAGAGCCTAGTGCAATCCTACATTTTGCTCAACAGCAGCTTATATTTCAATCTTCATGATTAAGTAATGAGAATGTCGAGAGATTCCGGCATACATTAATCTGACCATACTTATCTTGGGTTGATTTCCCTCAAAGTAAGCTATCAGCATAAGTCAATCCTGCCTCGGCCGTTTCTTCCTAGCCAATTCAAGCTGTCTGAAAAGCTCATCCTCAATCGCATCTAGCTCCTCGTCCGAGAACCACTCTTGTCTTTTGTATAGAAGGGCCTCTTTAAATTTCCTTGTAAAACTTGTTTCTCCTTTGTAACCTTCCTGACCATTTCGATGCTGGAGAGGTGGCATCCAGGAAGTGTTTGCTCGCAGACCCATCTGCAGATTCCTGTCGTCCAAACTGTCCAAATTTCGCATCATCCGAGTCTGTTTGGAACATTAGTTTGTGTCACCAATGACTACCGGATTCAAACTGACCATCACTTTATTCTTCTTTTCCTCCTTGTATGCTTTGTAGACCTGGTAGGCCTTGTACCCCTTCTCGCCCAAGGTAATGATACACAGCAGCCCCCCCAGAATAAAGACGGTGGCATTAAGAACATCGAGGGCAGACATTTGTAATGTTGGTGTTGTTGCTTAGGAAGGGTAAATGTTTGGATGAAAGGAATGTCCGAGATTCCCAGTTATGGAGATGGTTTTATAGTTAATCCCCCATTTCATAAACTTTTAGCAAACTTCCTCAAGATATTCTTAATGGATGTTTACTAAGTTCTCTGTGGTGATATAAGCTCTCAGCCACGAGTTTCAACTACAAATAACACATCTAGCTCATAACTGAGGCTCTTGGAACATAAAACTTTATTACGCCCCGAAGAAATTCTAATACCGCAGAATGCCGTGCATGGCACGCCTCCTACTTTAAACTTTCTCTTTGGTAGATTAGACCGTAAGGTATAGATGCATCGCTATAAGGTATGATTCATTGATTAATATCTCCTCCCAGCCACCTTTTCTCCCTTTCATCTAATTTCGCAACATCCCATTTTAGCCAAAGACCGCCAATATGCCTCAATTCCAACTGCAACCGCACTTTCGACGTCGCGGATACAACGGCTCGCAGATCAGCTTCGGCCGAGGCGAGGCACCTATTACGTCCCTATCCTCGAAGCCGATGATGAGGATATGATGCTCTTCAAGATGACCATAGTAGACGGAGTTCTCACAATGCCTCACAAACCTGAAAAGCTAGGATGCCATCAAACCTTGAGTTCTAGGCTCTTGAACCTACCGCCAGAATTGTTGGTCCAGATCATGCTCAACCTACCACACAGCTCTCTCTACATGGTCCGTCGGACGTGCCATCTCCTGCTCAAGTTGACCGACGACTTTCAGTTCAAGGCCTTCCACATTGATATCCTTCGACAAGGAGGGGAGCACTCTTGTCTCACCAAAGCCGGATTTGACGAACTTCGCATGATTAAACGAATACAACTACGAAGTACTCTTTGCGGGCCATGTGGCCGTCTCTTTGACTCGGGCGAACTTGAGAGAAGGTTAAGGGACCTGTGGAAACCCGTTTTCTGCGAAGGCTGCAGTATATATCACCCAGCTTTCTTATTTCCCCAGGGTCAAAAAGCCGGAAACATCTGTGTTGGACTACTTGGCAAGCTATCTATTTGCAAGCATCTCAAAGTCTCAGGTCAGATTGGGAATAAGCTGAACTCTGGAGGTGTAAAAAGGATCAACTGTACAGACTCTGAGCATATCCTTATCGACAGACATGACGACGGTAATCTACCAGCCTTCCAATCATACCGTGCAGCTATTTCTATCGACTCAAGATATGGAGCTCCTGTCACTGAAATATTCAGGTCATTTCCCCTGGCAAAGATCGATCACCAACATTACCCCGGGTTACGCACTCTGAAAAGGCATCTGTTGAAGCAGATAAGACAATTGGAGGCGGGCGATCTTTGCCTCCATGCTTGTAGTCAACTTGACTCCATTGTGTCCAGTATTGGCGCAGGCGACTACACTTGCTTCCCGGCTTCCGAGGCGCCTTTTTCCTATGGGCCTCGCTTCTCGTACATTGAGCTTATCAGGTGCTATCAACACGACTACCTGTGTCGCGAGTGTGGGGCTTGTTACTTCTGGGCTGCTGACTCGGATTACATCGTACTCCACGTCCGAATCAGATCACACAGGTTGGGTCCGGACCAAAAGGATTGGCTTTCGAACCTCACTTTTGAGAGTGAGCATCACCCCACCCTGAATGGTGATACTGAAGGTGTCCTATGGTGCGCCAATTCTTGCTGTGGCACTGGCTATGACCATCGTTGGTTGATGATGGTGGACATTTTTGAGAAGACTCGCTTATCTTGGTACTATCTAAAGTACCATCCATCACGGTACTACGATGATGTGATAGATTATCGATTAAGTCTGGAATATGATAGCTTTCGAGAGAGGTCATAGTGGGGCCATGGAAGTACTTGTCGCGCATCCAAGTTGTTGATCTAGTATGCTGCTAATATACTTTGAGAGTTGAACCTATACCATACCTGTTTTTGCCCCCTGCCTCCCTGGCACGCCCATCTCGATCAAGGTGACATGTGAGCCGTAATGGTCAGACTGTTGAATATAATGGAGACGACAAAGCTACCTACTCAATGCCGTCGGAGAGAATTGTGCATCGAGCGGAGGTGGTCGGTCTATGTTTTCACCTCGATTGTCCGTCCGCGCAGGGAGCGCCGGAAACCTGCCAAACGGTTTGATACTGAGACAGAAAGCGCTTGCCCGTTTTTTATGAGTACCTTCTGGTCAACATGCACGGCCTTAGGGGGGGTTAAGCAGGAAGTCATAACTTATGACAATAACATTAACCAAACGAGGTTTGGATCACCACCGACGGATACCAGAGAGCGATGCAATTGTGCCACGGCGAAGGGGGAGATGCGAGTCAAAAGCTTGCAGTATCTTGGTTCGAGGGTCCTTTGGCGACGTTCAAAAGGCGAAACGCGTGGTTTGATTGAGTATGTGAGTTATCAGCAGCAGAGTGCGGCATATATTCGTAATAAGTTTAGGTAAAGTTCGACTATTTTATATAAAATCATGAAATCTTAGATTAAAGCTGTCTAAACTCATCATAAGAAAGTCCTGCATATTTAGGTAATCCTTTATTAATTCCATGACGTATCATAAGCTGATCGGTGGGTGAGCCGATAATCCAGGCCGGCAGTAACATTGCTCTCGAGAGCACCGAGCCACACGGGGTGGTCCTAAGGGTATTTCTGCTCCAAATGTATCACCCTTGCCACCAGGATGGTGTTCAAAATCCGAACACTGTTAATACTGGCCCTGAGGGCCACAACCCTCTGATCCAGGGCGGCAATCCCAGACCCATCCGCTGCCAACTCCGTCAGCAGGGGGCGAAATTCCTCCGCCGCCTCTCTCATCCTGTCTCCAAATCCAGGTCGGGGGAGCCCCATGTCTTCTATGTGTGATTGAGCCCTTTCACCACGGTGTCGATGAGGACACCCTAGGCAGATATGGCTGTTGCTGCTGCGGTTGTTGTGAAGGCTGAAGAGGAACAAGTCGGAAACTCTGATCTGATCGTGGTGGCCAACAAGTCCATTGTTGCAGTCGGGTCTGTTAGCCAGGCGCTTTTCCCAACCACTGATCTACCCGTTATTCACCATAAGCATATCGATCAACTGCACCTTATCCGGGTCCAGTTAATACAATCTTCCATCCTGTGGGACGGTCGAGCCATGTCTTCCTTGGGTGTCATCATGATAACCGTGGTAAAGCGGCTCACCATGGCCGTCCACATGAGATTTCGTCCGGTGGGCGAGGGGAAAGGTGGAGGCCAAGAGTGATACGAAGCAACAAAGAGCAAACAGCGGCAATAACAACTCCAATGCCCGGGAGACCACGAATTACACCGTCATGAAGGGGCTTACCAAAGGGTACGGGAGAGGGATGGATGGAAGCGCGTGCAAGGGTGGATTGACTTGAAGGGGTCGACGTTTTCCCTCTGTCCCCGCAGCTTCTTTGACCACCGGATCTCCGATCACTGGTCGGAACTCTTTTCTCAAACCCTCGCCCACAGCTTCCTGCCCCTGAACACGGGTTGGGGGAGAAGCCCCAGTTCCGAGGCTAACTTCAGGATCTATCATGCCGTCTTTCTTCTACATAACCGACCACCGCTGAACAAGTATCTACCTCTTCTCATTCACGATGGGAAGGTGGGGGGTCATGGTGAGCCCCTTCATTACGGTGCCGATGACGATCTCCCTTGCAGCTATGGTTGTTGTTGTTGTGGTGACGGTCGGCAAAGGTAATCGTTTTACTATAGTTATTGCTCTGTTGTTGTTGTTGCTTTTGTTTTTGTTGTTGCTGCTGCTACTACTACAGATGCGAGGCACACCCCGTGTAGTTGTTCGGACGATGCTCTTCGGTACATGTAGCTTGAGGGCTAGAATGTAGAGACCATGGGCATCGGAGAGAAGATTCTGGCAGGATTCTGACCATATGACAGGGTGGTCAGATGATAGTCAGGTCCGTCAATACCTCGAAAAGTCTGTAATGATAGCTCGTCGCTACTGTTGCCGCGATTGTTGCCGCTGGTATTACCACTGTCGACAGGTGCCAGTCCGGTCAAACATTTGACCACGTCACCGCCTCCAATGTCCCAAGACGTGCCAAGTAGATATAGGGGCTCTAAATGCTGGCGTTGGCGCTGTTGGTGCTGTCATTTGTGATGCCGTGCCCTGTTTAGGTGGTTGAGCCGACGGGCGACGCCGGCGGGCGACGCCGGCGGGGACATTGTGCTTGATAGCACTCAGCCGGACGATGAAGTGTTGAGGGCGCCTCTGTCCTCATTGAGCCAGTCTCACCGTTATAATGGTATTATAAAGCTTTGCGCCAACAAGACTGGTGTCGCGAAGATCCTGCCTGACCTCGGTCTCCGGACACCGGATCTCCTTCCGAGCCATGGTCACTTCTTCAATTGCCTGGCACTAGTGATGGGAGATTGAGGTTCGCAACTGGGGGAGAGGAGAATTACCGATGCTTTGAAGCTGAGCAGATAGAGGAAATGTTCGGGATAGCAGCGAAAAGTAGAGTACTTACCATAAAAGCACTGTAAGTCCCCTATACTGCACTGATATGAACATTCATTGCAAGAATCTTATCGACAATCCCGCCGGATGCCATAGTTTTGTTTAATGCTTTCAGAGTTTCGTTTAACTCCTGGGATCGGGAATCGAGTGTAGTGTGTAATACTGTCTGGCTGGCTTCTCGTTACTTGAGCAAAAAAAGGATCTCTCTGCTGGAATCGACTGTAGTGATGGAGGGATTTGAAAAGGCGATAACGGGCATACCAGGGCACTTTGCGGCTTCCATAATACCTCGAGGATGCGTGAGTGGGCAAAGTCGCGGACAGGTAGTTTTGTGGATGACGGTGCAGATCGGGGCAGCAGGAATTCCGGATGTGAATATTGTTGGCGTGTGTGGACATCGACGCGTCTGATGGCGGTTGCCACTTTTCATGAGGTCGAAGTGGTATTCCAGTTTCAAGACGTGACAGTTTGACAGGCCTGGCATCGCGAGATGAGTATATTTATTTTTGCCATCTTCTTTGATGGTTGCTGTGGCGGTTGCAATAGCTCGTCGAAAATCCGCGTATAATTGAAGCTGAATCGATCGAGTTGCGGAAGTCAAGTTGAGTCACTTCGGCCGCCAGAACAGAACGGCGAATCTTTCCCAATCTTATTGACTGCTCGTGGGCCCCGAGATTGCCCTGTAGATCCTCAGCCTTCACGTGGATCTCAATCACTGGACAAACTTCCACCCCAACTGTACCGAGGTGAAGAGGGAGACTACCACGGTGTCGGGGACCGTCATCCAGACAGATACGGTTGTTGCTGGTGTTGCTGGTGTTGTGACGATTTGAGAGAAACAATTCAAAGATGCTCGAAATGAAGGGAAAAATACCCAGCGATGCAGTGGGGCAAGGAGTCATTGCTTCCTGTCGACAGCGATGCTTGAAGAACCGAAATCGTCGACGGCCCCAACAGCGATCATGCCAAACATCATGGCGAGGAGAAAGGCGATTGTTGATAGCTTCATTATGATGGCAGACGCTAGAAAGATCCGGAGAGCGGTTTTGAGGCGAGGTACGTAGGAAGACCTGGAATTGAGGAGGAAGTGCCCAACGCAATCCGTTATGGATGGCCCTAACCCAGATGGACTATGCAA